>JANHFL010001992.1:21387-36021 GCA_032468155.1 Oxyrhabdium leporinum | reverse complement strand
CCCTTGAAAAAAGGGCCTAGCCATTTTTTCGGGGGGCAAAAGAAAATAAGACCCAGTCTTATTTTCTGAGAAACACGGTAACACAAGGATAATACAGAAAAATAGAGCAAATAAAGATTTCCTGGCATAAAGACATGTAATCTATTAGGCTGCTGGATGAGGTATAAGAATAAGATCACTTTAAATAACTGACAGCTTCAGAAACATACGGTATACAGGCTCCTAGAGGAAAATGAGCAAGAACGATCTCAAAGTCAGCATCTCAAACAAAAATCAACATATTGAAAAAAGCATATATTTTTTTAACATGGCCTGCCAGAATATGCCCATTTTCACACTATAACTTACGACAGTTACCCAAGTTGTCTTTCTTGGTTTTAGATCAGAATCTAAGGGACCAATCTCTTCAAAATTTCCATATCCGCAACCTGAAGATCCTGGGCCTCCCTGTGGAAACACAGATAAGAAATGGAGAGAAAAACATCAACCATTTTTCTTGCTATCTTATTTTTCATTTATCTCCCAAGAAAAGGAGGCACGATGAACATAATGGTTTCATTCCAAGGCTGTTGATGCAAATCTACAAATAGAACCCTGTAGAGCTTTTTCTTAGAAACGGCTTCTGAGTGCTATGTTAGTCCACATGGGAAAGAAAATGCAGGCCTTTAAGAGATGCCCAGCAGGCAGAATTGCTGAATTTTCCCAGCTAAACTTAATTCCTGCTTATTACAGGTAGTCCTTGACTTATGACCATAATTGAGTCCAAAATCTCTGTTGCTAAGCAAGACAGCTGTTAAATGAGTTTTGCCCCATTTTACAACCTTTCTTGCCACGGTTTTTAAGTGAATCACTACCGTTGTTGTTAATAACACGGTTGATAAATGAATCTGGTTTCCCCATTGGCTTTGTTGGTCAGAAGATCCAAAAAAATGATCACATGACCCTGGGACACTGCAACTGTCATAACTGCAGGCCAATTGCCAAGGGTCCAAACTTTGATCACGTGACAATGGGGATGCTGCAAGAGTTATAAGTGTAAAAAACAGTCATAAATCTCTTTTTTTCAGTGCCGTTGTGATTTCAAACGGTCACTAAATGAATGGCTGTAAGTTGAGAGTTACCTGTATAGGCATAGGAATGCCCCAATGAAATTCTATAGCTCATTTATGTTATGCCATCATGTAATTTTTGCACTTACAATTAGCATTACTGTTCCCAATTCTTGACTTGCTGCTCAGCCTCCACTATATTTAGCCAGTGACCAGTACTTTGAACCTTTAAAAGCTTCTGTACTTTGAGACAAGGGAAATATTAGTAAGACGTGACAAGTTTCATACTAAGTAGCTTAACTTGCAACGTCTAATAGGAAGCTTAGCATAATATGGTTTCCTCAATTTTGGCTTACAGTGTTATGCAGTTATCATTGTTTGCAAGTGGCCTGGCTTATTTTGTGAATTATTTTTCAAAAGCAATGGCTAAGTTTACAAAATCTTCCAAGCAACTTACAAATCCAAACAATTTACACTACAGCTTTGTGTGGTGCATCAGATATATTTCAGCTGCTTTTAATAGTTTGATTTAGAATAATTAAGGCAATGAGATATAATTAATATGCAATGAGAGCTAATTTGGTGTAGTGGTCAAGGCATTGGCTAAAAACCCAGAAACCGACAATTCTAGTTCCACCTTAGGCATGAGGCTACCTGAGTTATCTTGGGCCAGTCCCATCTTCTCAGTCCTAGGAATCAAGCAAGGGAAAACCACTTCTGAAATCTTGCCAAAAAACTGCAGGACGTTTCCAGGCAGTCATCAGGAATTAACAATGACTCAATTCCCCCCAACCCCACCTGCCAAATGCAATCAGTTTATGTTATAGGGCTGAATGTCCATTTAAACTTTATTCTTCTCCTCTGAAGGATTTATTCAAGGTTTTAGAAACCTTCTATTACAAGGTTTTACAGCGTTCAACTCTACTTCTGATGCTATCATCCTTCCATTACAGCTCACACCAAAGCCTTACCCCCAACTTACCTGCAGCCATAAGATAAGGGGAAGTTCTGTGAAATTCTGAGTGGGACTGTCTGCATAATACAACCACCAGAACATGCTTGCGTTGCTTCTGACAGGAACATACTCCCATGCCTGTTTTGCTTCTTTAGGCTCCTTTATTGAAAAAGCTAAAAGGAAGGTGGGGGGGGGGGAAAGTAAGCAATTACTATGCTTTACAAAGCTAAGAGACTTGGCATTCTTCTACCATTGTGAGAATTTCAGGAGAAGTATCTCTTCCTTCCAAACCAGGAGTCTTCAGCCTTGGCAACTTTATGACTTGAGGACTTCAACCCCCAGAATTCTGAAGGTTGAAGTCCACAAGTCTTAAAATTGCCAAGGTTGGAGATCCCTGTTCTACACTACCACATCAAATCTGTAATTCCTCCAAACTTCCATGTACAATTGGCCTTGTTATAATATGTGGTTCTTTCAAAGCACAGAGATAGTAGAGATAGCAATGCTACTTTCAGTGCCAGAAATACCCTTGGTTTTGCAGGATACTACACAAACAGGATTAATCATCAAGGCCCAGATTAGATTTTGAGCACCAAGTGTTCAATCAACAATGACAATGAGAGAGAGTGAGGAAGTCTATGAACCTTTTCTGCCCAGTAAACGGCCCAGAGGTGACATTCATCCCAGAGCTATGATGAATCCCAGAGTAAGATCTATCAAAATGTCTCATATGACTCAGAGGCATTAACAAGATATTTTTTTTTGTTACTAACAAGGAGTCTGCAGATCATCTGTCATCCGAATCCACTCTACTTTCAAAATAAGCTGTGTCCACTTCAACAGGACAAACCGTATCTGTGCATTAAGCTCATTCCGTTTTTTTGTGGGGGAGTGAATAGAGATTGTAATCCACCTTGGTCTACTTATACAACAAAACAGATACTGCCACTTCGGAGACCAAACAGGGCTGTGGAAAATGCCCATTTATTCGAAAACAACCTGTTCAGCTTCCTTCCTACCACTCCATCTTTCTTTTGTCCCTTTCCCTGGATGTTTCTAAATGAAGCTCAGCAGATGAAGCCTATGGGCATGCCTGGAAATTAAAAAAAAACCAGACATGCTAGTCTTCTTAACTAAAAAAAAATATTTTTTAAAAAAGAAAAGAATGTAGAGCAGGTATGAACATTGGACAGTGCCAATTGTCCAATCCCATGGGATGATCTGTGGGATGGGCAGAGCACTACCAGAAAATGCCTTTTCCCCTTTCTTAAAACTTGGTACTTTTTCTCCAATCCCACAGACCTCCCTGGAATCAAAGAACTGACAGTAGAGAACCCACCACCTCACTCCAGTGGGTGCAATTTCTTTGAAGCTCTTCAGCAGACAGGATTCAACCTTGCACGACATTCCAAGGTCCACAGATTAACAAATGGGACTGTACAGTACAACCAAATCCAGTGCCAAGTAGATTGCCAAGATAGCCTCCTACATCTTTTGCTCATCTTCCATCAAGAGGACATATTCCTACAGCAGCTTACATCATACCAGTCCTACTGACCCCGATGCAATTGCTTATCCGTAGGTGTAGATGTCATGCAAAATACTGCCACCTTCTTTCCCCACAGTAGCTATTAACAGTACTTGTTTAAAGGCAGTGTCAAAATAGAGTTTAGAACATAGACTACTTTAACCAACAACTGTAACATCTCTCTGCAGTGCAAATGGCTACTCCTAATTACACTGATGCTTGACAGACAACTCATTATTAAAATTAGGGGAGAGGAGAGAAATAAAATAAAATGAAGTACCCCGATTCTCGGAGTACAACGGCCACAATCTCACATAGAGTTGATGGTTAAAAGTCAGCTGCTCAGTAGGATTTACTTTCATAATAAGCAACTGTGAGAGTAAATCAAATTATTATCAAAGACTCAAAGACTATATTCTGCCAACACAGAGAACTTTCAAGAACAAGGGTTGGTATCCTATATTAGGGGTTCCCAATCCCTTGCCATGACTCACTACCAGGCCTTAGCCTATTTGCAACTGGGCAGTGGGCCAGTACACATGCGCACCGGTCTACTGCTAATGTGATCTGGTTCCCCCCCCCCCCAGCTGTGCTGCCAAGCTGCAAAGATTGCTGTCGGATAGTGATTTACCTACAAGTAAATCCCATTCAAATCAATGGGACTCACCGGAACAGACTTTTATAGGACTGCATTCCTTTCCTCTTTAGTGCTCACATTTAATAGCTCAGGATTAGGTAGAAAGGATTTGTACAAGTTTAACACTATTGATCTGAATAGACTGGCATTATGAAATACTAAACCTGTTTTTTAAAAAGAACCATATATGTAGGCCTATCGCATATCTGGAAAAATCCAGAAGATCACTTGATAGAAACAAATTAGACTGTTCTACAGCTCCCTGATGTCATGTAGTGGTCATCCAGATTTTTTTTTTGCCCCGATATGATAGCCTTAACATCTGGTTCTCTTACTTATTGCCACTTGATTGAAAAGTAGAATAATCCCACAAATATTTATTCTGAAATAGTATCCATAGTGAGATGGGCAGCATCTAAATTTAATAAATATTTTCTGCTTTACTGGGGTTTGCTCTCATGCCACGTTGATGAAGCATGGAGAGATTTGGTTAAAACTAAAGACTCTCAATTCCAGATGTACTCTCAGTCATGGAAACTCAATAAAGAATTTAGGTAGGTCACTATTCCTCTATTATTATTATTTCATTTTTTTCTTTGTCTATGAAAATGCCTGCTGCACCATACATATATAGGTAGTCCTCGACTTACGATCACAATTGAGCCCAGAATTTCTGTTGCTGTGAGACATTGGTTAAGTGATTTTTGCTCCATTTTATAACCTTTCTTGCCACATTTGTTAAGTGAATCGGGCTTCCACACTGAGTTTGTGTGTCAGGTCGCAAAAGGTGGTCACATGATCATGGGACGCTACATCCATCATAAATATGAATCAGTTGCCAAGTGCCTGAATTTAATCACATGACCATGGAGATGCTGCAATGGTTATAAGTATGAAAAGCAGTCATAAGTTGCTTTTACAGTGCCAATGTAACTTTGAACAGTCACTAAATGAATTGTAAGTAGAGGACTATCTATATACACTGTGCCTCTAAAGAAATATTTCCACCTTTGGGAGCATAAGTTATACAATTTAAATTTAAGTTATACTTATATAGTTCTTCTTCCTTGGGTGTCTAATTTTAAAATGATAGCTTTAAAAAAGGAGTGACTGCTTAAATGGGATGTTTCCTTTAAGGCAAATATAAAAACTTGTTTTAAATAACTACCAATTAAAGGAGCAGATATTTTACACTCGCTTTCCAAGCAAGCCTGCTTGGCTGAATACTGGGAATCAAAGTGTTTCCCCACAGTAGCTCATATCTCCTAGCTCTGTGCCAGGCTGTCACTAGAGAAGTATGTGGATGACAAACACAAATCAAATACAAAAAAAGAAAAGGAAGGAAAGGGAAAGGGAAAGGAAAGCCTAAAGGTATTTTAGTAGGTACTGATACTTGCTTGCATATGCAGATTGCAGCAGCTGTTACTGTAGAAGACTGAAATCTCCTCAAAAATTCCCCAAAAGATGTGAAATTCCTTCCCCCCAATAGATCATACTGGCTGAAGCTGCTGGGAGTTGTAGTTCACCAACAACCCAAAGTGGGGGCAGGCTCTAAAAAGAGGACCTAAGAGATTTCCGCAGAGATTTCAGCCCACAGTTACTCATTCAGATTCTGCCACCTACATACTATTCTTCCACGGGGGGAGACTTGCATAGCTGGCAGGGCGACAAAGCTCAGCAAGACAAGGCAAACTTTTACAATCTCTCTCTCAATCTCTCTCTCTCTCGTGTTTAAACGAGTTGTTACTAACCACACACGATCTGGCGGGGGAGGGGGGAGAGCCCTCTCCTTTCCAAACTTACCTGAACTTAGAGTCCGCAGCGACAATATCAGAATAATGCTTTCCGTCAGCAACATCTTGAGGACTGCAGGGCAACCTTCAGAGAAACAATCTAAGACTCCAGCTCCCCGCCAGACGCTTCTGAAGAAGGGGAAGTGGCGAGCCGAGTTTAAAAGCGAGCTTCTCACGTGATCGCTTTGGTCCTGCCCGACCTTTGCGCGCTACGAACTGGACCAGCGGCGTCCGACCAGCTTTCACCGCGCGACGAGAGCGCGAGATTCAAAACGCGGGCGCCGATTCTGGCTCTGTCCCGGCGGGGCGGGTTTCGCCTCTGAGGATCCCTCTGGTTCATTTCTTGGCCCAGTTTTGGCTACCAGGGCGATCAGACTGGTGAAAAAAATGATTTAAAATAGCTTAGCCTGTATGTTGTAACCTGTTTGGAGTTGCTTCCATCCAGTGTGTTTCTTGCTGGTAAATGTAGCCAACATGGAACTCTGGCTGAATTCCACCACTGCAACGTGCCCCCCACATGCCCGTCTACCTCATGAAACATTCTTCCCCTTCATATCACACACACCCATCTACCTATCTTATGAAATGTTCTTCCTCTACACACACACACATACGTCCATCTTTTCTCCTCCTGGGGTGAGATCAGCTTCCACTCCTGCTTATTTTCTGGAAGTCACTCAAGATCTGACTATGTCACCAGGCTTGGGAATCTCAGGGGACCTGTGAAATCTTGAGGTGCTCCCTTGATGATCTAAACTCTTTTGTGTTTTGTGCTTTTAAAATTTCAGTTTGACTACTTTCGACTTATTTATTGTCTAGATCTTTTGCTGTACGCAGTCCTGAATCACTTGGAAAATGGGTGACCATACAAATTGTATGGATGAATGGGTGGGTGGGTGGATGGACAGACAGACAAGATGGATGTGGTTTCTTTTGTTTTCATTTACTCTGGTATGCAAACCTAGCAATCAGGTTAAATAAACCACAAGCAATACGGAAATTGTCTGATTTGGGAACTAAATATTTGCTTCCACAACTTCCTCATTTTTTTAAAAAAAAAGAGCTTCCTGAAATACAAGCTTCCCTAAGCATTCGCAACCTTGCTTTAAAAAATATTATTCCAGCTCACTCAAGAGAAACAGCAAGCAGAATTCACTACGGGATTAGTGAATGTGGCTTGTTTGCTTTTGGCTTAGTGTGTTGGATGCATCCAGTCAATTGTGGTTTATTCAATCAAATAGGACTTAAAAAATTAACTTAAAGTATTATATCTTTAGCCTATCCCAGCAGCCAACCTTTCTTCCAGCTTGGTTCCCATTTTATTAGATTGAATCTGAACTGGACTGCTTCATACTGCAAGAATATGTCTTCTGCTTTTCCACATAAAAATAACCCCACAAAAATCTGGTTTATGAACTTCTCATTTTCTCTGACATTCATGTTTCCACATTATTCTCATTTTAAAATGAAAGAATAATTATTTGAGCCATTTATTTATTTATTATTTATTGGCCGCCCATCTTAAAACAGGATAATTCTGGGCGGTTTATATTAAAAGGATAAAATTATATAAAACCTATATACCATGTGAATAAATCATTACACTTGCAGCTATAATCAAAGCACAAAGTGAACATTGTGCTAATGTACAAATAATCTCCACTTAGCCTCCTCCAAATTCAAAATGGTTATGAGCAAAGCCAAAGAAAGAATACAGACTTGACTTACTTTAACATAAGATACTTCTATTTTACTGAAAACTTATTTATATAAAAAGAGGGGGGGGGGCAACCCTGATCCTATAGGGAACGCTACTAACTATCACAATGGCAGGGGGAATACAAGTACTGGGCATGTATTTTCAGAAAATTCACATGGAGAATTCAGTAAAGGAAAACTTTGAAAAATGAATACGTATCCCTACCTAAAATTAACAGGGGTTTATTTAGACCTTTAACAGTGTTGCTGACTTTCGAATCTTTTACACATTTGGTAGTCAAACTTGTTTAGTCTCCTGTCATCTCCCATTTTTACGCTTTATTTGCATACCTTTATGATAAAAAAGCCAGTATGTTTCTTTGGTAGGTGATATGCTACTCTTAGCAAGATGACCAACTAAATATTCCTCCGCACACATTTTTTTAAAAAACACGTTCCCGTGTTTTTATCAGCCGTGTTATGTGCAGTCTCTTTGCTCGGTGATTTCCGAGAGATGTTAAGCTATTCAGAGTGAATAAGGAAATGGAATTTGATTTTTCTCTCTCTCCAGAACTCCCAACATATCCAGAGATTCTGAAAACTCCCAGCCTAACTTATTTTTTTTTTGTTATCACTGTTTTAATTTAAAAGCAGTCAAGTAAAAAAAAAAAGGACATTATCGCCGTGCCGGAAAAGAATCCTCAGCTTCTCGCGCTCTCTCTTTCCCGTAGCTTTTCCAAGCAGCTCGCGGCCAGCCCCGCCCTTTCTCGTTCGCTCTCGCGCTTTCGTTTCGCTCTGTCCCGCGTGGTACGCCGTAGCTGTTGGCTCTCGGAAACATGGCGGCAGCCATAGGCAGCGGTTGCGAGGCTCCGGTGCGCCTCCGCCTGCTCTTCGATTACCCGCCACCGGTGACTCCGGCGTGCGGGCTGTGTTGGCTGTTGGTGGAGCCCAATCAAGTGCGCCTCATCACTGACCTGATCAGCCTCATTCGAGAGAAGTTCGGCTTTAGCCGCCACGCCAGGCTCAACCTCTTCCTCGACGGGGCGCTCCTGCCGCCCACCGAGAGCGCGCGGCTGGTGCGGGACAACGATTCTCTTCGGTGGGAGCCTTGCGAAAGGAAAAAGGGGCCAAGGGTGGGGGGCTCCTTGGATACTTCACAGGCCTGGGCTACGGTGGTGGGGGAAAACGGGCTCTCTGCTTCGGAGTGATTTTGGCTATTTGGTTTGCTTGTTAGCAAATTTACTTAAATTTTATTTTATTTTTTGAATGTTAGCTTGATCCTGTTCTGATTTAGGCAGGAGGGTGCCTTCCAAATACTTTGAATTGCATCTTCCACTAGATTCACATACAGTGATGGGGATTGCGATGCTAAATACAGGGCGTCCTCGAGTTACACCCACAATTGAGCCCAAAATTTCTGTGGTTAAGTGAGACATTTATTAAATGAGTTTTGCTCCATTTTACGACTTTTCTTGCTTGCTGCAGTTGTTAAGTGGATCACTGCCATTGATAGGTTAGTAACCTGGTTAAGTGAATCTGGTTTCCCCATCGACTTTGCTTGTTAGAAGGTCTCAAAGTGATCACACGATCCCGGGACACAACAGAGGTCATAAATATGAACCCGTTGCCAAGCATCTGAATTTTGATTACATGATCATTGGGTCGTAAGTAGGAAAAACAGTCATAAGTCACATTTTCCAGTGCTGTTACTACTTTGAACGGTCACTAAATGAACTGTTGTAAGTTGGGGTCTACCCGTAATTGGAGTGGGAATGCTGGTGAAAGCCAAGCGCATCATAATTATATAACATAATTATATAACTATAAAAATTATATAATTATTTAACATGTGGCATCTTAAAGTTAGTACGTCTAATGTGGAAGTAAGCACCTATAAAATGATTTTATTTATCATCTAGAGCAAGTGTTCCCAAACTCTTGAAGTTTTAAAAAACCTACCATGCTTATATTAGCAAGGATTTATCACTCTTGAGGTTTGGTCTCTGTTTTGCTTGTAGAAGCTCATAAAATTTGAGAACGCTGTGATGGCTAGATTAAAATGTAATGTGTAAAAAGCATCCCCCCCCCCTATATATGTAAGGTCCAGTCATTACCAAACCTATGGGGTGCCCCCCAACCCTAAATGTGAACTACTTAAAAGTACCCTAATAAGAAAACATTCACAGCAAGCTTAACTCTGACTGGCATGAGAGGGAAGAATCATTGGTCAGGAACCTGTGACCCAGTAAACCCGATTATTTCTATTCACTTACCATATCTCGGAGATAATGTGGGTGCCATGCTGACCTAGTAAGAATGAATAAATAATAAGGTCACATGGATGTCTTCATCTATCTAAAACATTCCAAGGTCCTGCTGTCCTTTTCCCTTGCTTCACAATGAAATAGGCCAAAGGTATGTAAGCGCTAGTTCTGCTTTTGTTCATGGCTATTCAGCAAAGTGCAGAAGCATTGCTGGGAGCCCGGTATATACTGTCTTGTTGTTTGCATGCTAGTACAATTATGTGGTATATTCAAAGTGATGTAGTTGCTTTTGGTGAGCCAGGTTTTGGCCACAACAGTAATTATTACAAGTAAGCAATACACTGACTTGCCCAAACTTGGCCTTAATGATACTCATTTTATTTATGGAAGCTGTCATACAAATTCATTTATCATATTATTGGGTAATGGTAGTGCTCATTTTGAGAAATCATGGCCTAATGGTAATTATTTGTTCTTCCAGGCTGCGATCCTATATACCATTACGAGGCATAAATTTTAAATATAGAGAAGGCTTTACACATTATGTAATCTTATTACTTTTGGGGGGGGGTTAATGTGATATTCAAGCACAAACAAATGTGGCATGCTTGAAATATGATTCAATAAATCATGGCACTGTGTGATATGATCCCACTCGTGGCTTACTTTTAAGTATACACATATAAAACTATTACTCTTAAGGCATAAAGACTAAAAAAGAGACTGTTGTACTGAGATCAATATTCCTAACCTGTGTCTTTGTTGGACTAAAGGCCAGCTGGATGGGTTTCATTTTTTAGCATGATACTATATAAAATGTGTTGCGACATTGACATTTTCTTTTGTTTGTGGATTTTAAGAGTCAGATTGGAGGAGATTGTTGGAGTGAACAGTTATAACACAGTCACCAATGGTTCCAGCAGCTTGTCAAAAAAACAAAGAAAGCAACAGTGGAAATTGGAGGCAAAGGACTCTGAAAGTAAAGATAAGGAGCCCAACAAAAGAAAGAAGGGTAAATGGAATTTTGAGCACCAAGAAGAAAAATCTACAAATATTCAAGATTCTGTGACACTGCGGATAAAGAAAAAAGCAGCACCTGAAAGAAGTCATATGATGGACCCTAAAAGTGAGGATGATAATTCTCATTCCAAGAAATTTTTGGGGAAAAATGAGCAGAGGAAAGAGCAGGGTGCAAAGAAAGAGAAAAAAAAGAAAGCAAGTACATGTCCATCAAAGAGCATCTCCCAGAAGACTGAGAAAAGTCTCAGCCAAAAAAACACAAAGGGAAACACAATAGCACAATCCAACGCAAAGAAAGGCAGTTCCTCTAGTGAATCCTCTACATCCTCTGATAGCGACAATAGTACACCAGGCACAAAACAGACCAACACATATGCATCTAAAGGGACATCGCAGCATGTTAACAAACCACAGTTGGCATCTTTAAAAACTCTTTCTGCTGCGAAACATAAAGACAACGTTTCTCTTAAAACGGGACAAACTAAGAAAACCAAGAGTCAGTCCTCTAGTTCAGATTCAGATTCTAGTTCAGAGGAAGAGCAGCAGAGCAGTAACCTGAGAAATAAGCTACCGTATCAGAAGCAAGGAACGATGACAGACCATTCTTCAAAGGCTGAACCGAAAAGCTCCTCATCAGAATCTGATGATAGCTCTGAATCAGAGACTTGTGCTTTAAAGAAACAGAAGATGAATGCCACAGGCAATTTATCTGTCAGAGGGAATGATGACAAACAACTGTCCAATGTCTCCTGTGGACTAGCTTCAAGCTTAAGAGAAAATGGAAAGGGGCGTGGAAGAGGAGAAACCCCCTTTTGGAGAGGACCTAGAGTTCGCGGATGCCGTGGGATGACCAGGGATAGGGGAAAGGGAGAACGTGTTCATTTTTTCTATAATTACAGTAGTGAAAACCAGAAACAAAAACAGTTAAACGAAGCAGCAACAAATGCCTCTGTTATTATTCAGGTGGGTATGACAGTCACATTCCAGTCTACGATTCCATGGATCAGCAATGAAATGTTCTTAGAGAAATGGAAGCCATTACATACCTGTCTTTACCACCAAATGGTGGAAGTCTGGTTCCTAATTTTGTCTGCAGAAATTAAATATCGATTGAATGTTCTATATTCTGACATTGTCTAGAAATTGAGAAGCATGGTATGAGGCTGCTGGAGTTTTATTCTAAAGTTTGGCATTTGATACAACTGACTAAGAATGTTTGTGGACTGCATCCTTTTTCTGTTATCTTTTCTTCTTTTTCTGTTGCATCTTTGTATAGTCAACGCTGGTAAGGTAACCATACCAACTATTTTGTACCGTAGGCCCGTTGCACGTGCTCCTATGTAATCAATAGACTTTTGGCAGTACCTTTTTCCCCTCTAGACCAAAGTTCCCCAACTTTTCTGGCTTCACAGACTGGCGGGGAGTGGAAGATGATTCCGCATGAGTGGCAGACACACACACACACGCTCCCCCACCACTTCTGCAGCCCTGTTCCAAATGGTTTAAGGCCTGGTAGTGAGCTGCAGCCCGGAGTTTGGGGACCCCTGTTCTAGGCTATGGAGAAAATCCAGTACTTTAAAAGAATTATTTGCCTGGAAGAAATTGCACAAACTACCTTAGAATCGTGGAGAGTTTGCTGTCCTACTTAGAAATAGGTAGAAGAACTCTTGAGTGTTGCATGGGGTGAAAAAAAGTCTGGAATTTATTAGAAACCTATTTTCCAATCTACTCCATGCTGCAAGAAAGAATATTTTTAAATGAAAAAGTTGAAATAAGGGAACTGATATAGCTGGAGTTTTTTTTTTAAAAAAAGAAAATTCCAATATAGGAGCACTCTGATAGTTTCAGTACTTCAGATCAATGTTTCTCAGATTCCCCCCACCCTCCTGACATGAATCATTAAATAAGCATTAGGAATATGCAGACACTAGCCAATAAAGCAAGCCTTCCATACATCATACATTTGCATCTTTTAGAGCATGAACATTTACGTTTATCAGTAAACATATAATTATTATAGTTCAGTGGTTCTCAACCTTTTCTTTACCCTGGACCCCCTTTAAATATCTTTTGGGGCCAGGGGCCACCAAGACTTAATTCAAGATTTAAATCATAACATTTCTTTAAGCCTTTGCAGATCCCAGGGTCTTCCCACCCCTCCATTTTAAGAGGCCTTGTAAAATTTTCTACCAAAAACCTTCTTGAGTCGGCACTGAGCAGTAAGTTGTCTGGCAGCTGGCTGGCTGCACATGGGGTGGTGAAGCTGAGGCAGCAATCATGAAGTAGCTTGGGTAGACCACACATTGTAGAATTACTGGCTGAGAAGATTGGAGGAAGAATAGTAGTCAGGCTGATCTATTCCTCCTTCCAGCCTTCTGAACAAGGATTCCCAAAGTGGTTTGTGGAAGACCACAAGGCTAGAAAGGTTTTATTTAAAATAGATACCACTCACTATCTCTGTCAGGCTTAATTTTTCAGTGAATGGGTAAAATATTCCAGTGAATGGGTACTGCCATCACTGTTGAGGCAGCTAATGTGTTAAAGTAGACTAATTGAGCAACTTTGCATTACAGCGTCTTAGTACTGTACTTGTTTTTTACCAATGATCTTTTTAATGATTGTTTTGTAGAATCCTATGGAAGCTCCGAAAAAGGACTACAGTGCGCTACCTCTCTTAGCTGCTCCTCCGCAAGTAGGCCAAAAAATTGCCTTTAAGGTATTCTTCTTTCAGCTGTGCAATATGAAGTGGGGGGATGAAATGCAAATAGTAACTGAGGCAGGTGGAGAAGCATATTCTATTTTTGTGAGGTAGGTTTGTTGCAACGTGATAGATTAAACTCCCCACACCAGAATTGTTGGTTCGCATTAAATTGCAAGCAGTGGTTTACAAAATACAGTGATAGGAACACGTCTCATCATGGTTTAGCATTATACATGTACCTGGTGTATTTTCTCTGCAGGTCCAAAATTGAATTAAAAAGCTGGCTCCTCTGTATGACGGTAGAAGCTTCTTTGTAGAAGAAAAATGCTGTTCTCATGTGTAAAAAAGGGTAGAGTATTTTTAATATAAACCAGCATCACTTAAGAATTAGGATCCAGGCTAAATGAACTTGAGAAACTAAGCAAGATAGAATTTGGTTATTTCTTGGATGAGAGGTCACCAGGAAATATCATGAATATACTTTGGACTGGGAAGTAAAAAAAAACCATCTTGGAAGAATCCTGTGGCAAACCACCTCTTTACTGTTGCTTAGAAAACAACTTAGAGGTGTGCATGAAGTCAACGGGAATTGAGGTTGACCAGAGACTTTAATTTTAGAACTTTTTCTGCCAGTACTGTATCAGGTAGAAATCTCATCTCTCCCCACCAAATAATTAATTGGTTCACAGGTTGGCCCCTTCTTTGAAATATTTATATATCTTTTTCTCCCATATGTGTTTTCCTGGGATGTTTTACTTGCCTTACTACAGTGATATGTACATAACAATTCAGAGAGAGTATCGTTTATCACTGGCGCTAATTGCCATAGCCTGCTTGGAGTTGTGATTAAATGGTTTCCGGACAACTATATGTTCTTCTACCTCTCCTGAAGGGTCATTAATTAATTAATTAATTTATTTATTTATTTATTTATTTATTATTTTAAATTTATATACCGCCCCATTCCGAAGACTCGGGGCGGTTCACAA
>JANHFL010001992.1:0-21287 GCA_032468155.1 Oxyrhabdium leporinum | reverse complement strand
ATGGAAGGCTGAGTCAACCTTGAGCCTGGTGAGATTCGAACTGCCAAATTGCAGGCAGCTGGCAGTCAGCAGAAGTAGTCTGCAGTACTGTACTCTAACCACTGCGCCACCGCAGCTCTTTTAGTTTAAACTATAGTTTGAGCAAGATGGCTATTCCCTCATTTCCCTGTGCATAAAACCTATAGAAGACTGCTGCCTTGTGGTCTCCTCACCAGGAGTAACAGAGGCAATATTGGGCGATCTCCCATCTTCTCTTTGTCTGGAGAGGTTCATAGAGCTGATCTATTTTATTTTTATTTATTTATTATATTTATATGCCGTCCATCTCACTGTCAGGTGACACTGGGTAGCTGTTCACCAGCTGTTCATTTTTAGTTGTGGTTGTTAGCTCCATATTCAGTCCACCATTTCTTTCCTCCAGAGGTCTCCCAACTTTTTCTCCATTTTCCAGCCCCCTAATAAGTAATATGGCATTACTTCATTTTCCAAATATTTTTTTTATTTCGATGATATTGTCCTTTCAGAATACCATTAGTGAGAAGCTGGATTTGCTGAAATCAGAATTCCTAAAAATAGCAGCTTTAATTCATGAAGAAGAAAAGAATTCTTGGCAGAAAATCAAATCAGAAGAAAAAAGAGTCCTGGATAAATTTGAATTTGTGCATACAATCCTGGGTAAGAAGAAGAATGAAATCCAGATGGAGAGAGATGAAATTGAGGTGACCTTGGCAGAGGAGGACGACATCACATTTTTAAAGGTAATTTTCAGTCGGGAGAAACTCTTCTGAACAGTGATTAAAGGACTCCCTAATTTCTCCAATGTGAAATCTTTCCTGAGCTGCTTGTCCTATAGATGTGTGGGTTGAACTCCCAGAATTCCCCATTGCTGAGAGTTCAAAAAGTTGCCCAGAAAATTTTCTAATTTTCTAATGTCTTTAGGCTAGGGTTGTCAAATTCAAGGCTCAAGGGCCGCATCCGGCCCACAGGGTGCTTAGATCTGGCCCACAGGGTTGCCCTGGAAACAGCGAAGGACCTGCCCGCAGTGCCTCTGCCAGCGAAAATGGGCTCCTGAGCACCTTTTTGGCTGCAACAGCCTCCTGAAACCCTCTGCCAGCAAGCCGGGGGACGGACGGACATGCACGTGGCCCTCTCAAACTCTGTTTTCGCTGGCAGAGGGTTGCAGGAGGCTGTTGCAGCCAAAAACAGAGCTTGGGAGCCTGTTTTCGCTGGCAGAGCGCTAGGCCACCATAGGTGCCCCCGACATGAGTGACGTCGAGCTGGTCACACCCACCCCGGTCCCCCAAGGTCAAACACAACTGATTTCGGCCCTCAGTGAAATCGAGTTTGACACCCTGCTTTAGTCTAAGAATACAGATGGTAGCGGTCCTAGCTTAACCTGCCCAATCTGATGCTCCCAGGATGTTGTTGGTCTTCAATTCCTAGAATTAATAAATTCTGACAAGAGGGGCATGCCTTTCCCGCGTGGGGTCTGTTTTAAAAAAGAAAATGCAGGGTGTATGTTTAGTCGTTTAATAAATACTCCACTATATAATGTGTCAAGCACTCTGGAAGGAAGTAGAGCTCTTTGTTGGTTGGAATTATTGCAAGATATTAATGCTTTATTTCAGAGAGCAAGAAAACTGCGGCAGTTATCCTTCTGCGATGTATTTGTTCCCAAAATAGAGTTGAATCAAAGCCTGCTAGGCGCTGTTTATGAGAAAGCCTTTAACCTCAAAGAAGTTACAAAACGATTTTCGGCTGTAACTCAGGAAGAGAAAAGAAAAGGTGCTTTTATTTATTCATTTACTTACTGGGATTGGGGGTTTTTTTGGTATTCACATACGGTTTGCATATTTTATTCCAGCTGTATTGCTAACCTATGGAAGTGTTAATAAATTAACTGACTTTAGTTAATAAGATTTGTGGGATAGCACAGATAGTCCTCGTCTTACAGCAGTTCATTTAGGGACCATTCAGAGTTACCGCAGCATTGAAAAAAGTGACTTATGATTGTTTTTCACACTTACGACTGTTGCAGCATCCCCATGGTCATCAATCAAAGTTCAGATGCTTGACAACTGACTCATATTTATGACGGTTGCAGTGTCCCAGGGTCATGTGATCACCTTTTGTGATCTTCTGACAAGCAAAGTCAATGGGGAAACCTGATTCACTTAACGACCATGTTACTAAATTAACAACTGTGATGACTCAATTAACAACTGGCAAGAAAAGTCATAAAATGGGGCAAAACTCACTTAATAAATGTCTCACTTAGCAACAGAAATTTTGGACTCAAATACGGTCATAAGTCAAGGAATACCTGTATTGCTAAACCATTGGTTATCATGGAGAACCATGTTTGTAAATATACAGTGGACAAAATAGCTATGGTCCTTCCCTTCTCCTACAGCATTTAACTATACAAGTAGTCCTTAATGTATGACCACAGTTGAGTCCAAAATTGACGTTGCTACATGAGAAATTTATTAAGTGGGTGTTGCCCCCTTTTAAGACTTTTCTTGCCACATTTGTTAAGTGAACCACAGCAGTTTTTAAATTAGTAACCCGGTTGTTAAGTGAATGTGGCTTCCCCATTGACTTTGCTTGTCAGAAGGTCACAAAAGGTGATCACATGACCCCAGGACACTGCAGCCTTCATAAATATGAACCAGTTACCAAGCATCCGAGTGTAAATCACATAATCATGGGGATGCTGCTATATGGTCATAAGTAAAAAATGTCACATGGGGTGGGCACACAAACATGGTGCAGAGCAGTTCTAAAAAACACATCCTCACTTCATACCAGCTTAAAGTGATCAATGAATGTGGCTCTAGAGCCCCCACGTAACTTTAGACACTGTGCAAATGTTAGTTTTGTCCATTGGAGTAAAAAGTTCCCAGATTAGAGTACAGCCCAATAATGCAATTAAATCCTCCCCTCCCCTCTGGGGTATCAGAGAGTAGTAGCAGTAGAGATAAAATTTGGAGATGGGTCTGTTGTGTGCACCGCCATAAACTTCAGGATAACATTGCCAGTTAATGGGAAAAATCTGTTTTAACTTTTACATATTTTATCTTGTACTTTTAAATTTTATATCATAAGAGTATGCCTTATTTTAATTATGATGCTTCTGACAACAACAAACAAGCCAACCTCAGGATGAGATCTCAACTTAACTAAAGATAGTATAAATAAAGCTTAGTTCTATTAAAGGAGCGTTTTTCCTGAGGAAAAAAATGAAAGAAATGTCAGCTATCTGAAAGATGCTTTTTCAAAAGGCAGCTGTTTTGCCTTGAAGACCTTTCGCCTCTCATCCAAGAAGCTTCTTCAGTTCTGACTGAGGAAGCTTCTTAGATGAGAAGCGAGACATCCTCAAGGAAAAACCAGTCTAGTTGCCTTTTGAAAAAGCACCTTTGGGACAACCATGAGCTGGACGACTGAGAATCTCCATAGACAAATGTCAGCTAAGGAACATGCAGGTAGGTGTACATAGTTAGAGACAGTCATGGATGGAGTGAGGGCTGTTGAAAGTTTAAGAGTTGAAAATTTTGCTTCAGAAGAATCTAGATCCTTTCTGAGATTGCATGAGGGATATTGGAGGAAGGGAGGAATTGTCAGAAGTCAGTCGGTCCTTTTTGCCGAGAGGGGAGCCCTTTTTTGACTTTGTTTCCCCTGTGCATAAAAGGAATCCTTTTGTCCCAGATAAGTCAGAAAAATCCCAAAGATTACACTGAAATCTGTTTAAAGCACAGTATTGGAACAATTCCATGCTAAATGCAAGGCCTATCCTGCCATGATTTCTTTGGTTTGCCTATATTCACCTCATTTATGCCCCTTTGTCTTTTTCTTTCAGAAGGGCCACAGTGGAAACCCAAATCAGAAACTCCCACATCACAACCAAGAGAATTTAGATTTAGTACACACACACACATATACACAGAGAGACACTTGTAAATTGAGGACCACCTGTATTTGCTCCTGTAAATGCACTTTGGCAAGTACAACTGTCTTTACAGGAGTAAATACAGGTAGTCCTCAACTTACAACAGTTCATTTAGTGACCGTTGAAAGTTACAATGGCGTTGAAAAAAGTGACTTATGACCATTTTTCATAGTTACAACTTTTTCAACATCTCCATGATGATGTGATCAAAATTCAGATGCTTGGCAACTGGTTCATATTTATGACCGTTGCAGTGTCCCGGGGTCATGCGATCTCCTTTTGCGGCCTTCTGACAAGCAAAGTCAGCAGGGAAGCCACATTCACTTCACAACCCTGTTAATAACTTAGCAACTGCAGTGATTCACTTAACAACCGTGGCAAGAAATGTTGTAAAATGGGGCAGAATTCACTTAGCAAATGTCTTGCTTAACCACAGAAATTTTGGGATCAATTGTGGTCGTAAGTCGAGGAGTACGTGTATGTTTCTCTGCAGGCATATTAAGTGATCTTACAAAAACAAGGTTATACTGCACGTTTCTTTGGTTCTGCTACCTGTCATCACTTGCAGGTTTTTTTCAGAGTCCCAAATGCTGTTCAACCTGAGATGGTGGTAAAAGATGATAAAATGCAAATGGGGAAGAAGGGAATGGGAGCGTGTGTGCGTGAGAGCCATTTGGGATGCTGTATAAGATGCAATGCCTCAAGATTTGTACAGTGCAGAGCAGAGAATTGTTTGGGGTTCTAATATTATCTGATGGGGTTAATAGGCCCTTCGGTGACCTTATGATGGCTGGGAGGCTGCAGGAGGGAGCTTCCTATATACTTCTGTGGAGTAGCACACAGTAGGCAGTGACACTGTCCCTCTCCATGCTTACCTGGTGAGGTTCTAAAACCATTTGACTATTGAGGATGGAACCGCACAGTGTGTTTCATGTTGAGATGATCTTTTCGGTGTCCTTTCAAGTATGGGTTGCCCCAGCTGGGGACAAAATCATTTGTGTACCAGTGTCTATATGACATCTTCCAGGAGAAGCAAAGCTCCTACTTTCTGCCACATTTGTTTTCTTCCTCTTTTTTTAATGCATTTATGCTTTTCTAAAGGGGCTGTAAGGGGTGTGATGAATCAGTGGTTAAAAGATGTGAGCTTGTCAAGTGGAAAGCTGACAGCTCGGGTTGGAGACCCTAGTGTCCTGTGATGGGGGTGCACTCCCATTACCTGCCCCAGCTCCTGCCTACCTAGCAGTTTAAAAGGATACAAATGTGAGTAGATAAATAGCTAACACTTTGATGGGAAGGTAACAGTGTTCTGTGCGCCTCAGCATATAGTCATGCTTGGCCACATGACCACAGAAATGTCTTTGGACAAAGCTGGCTCCCTCGGTGAGGAAACATAAATTAGCTTGCCTCCTAGAATCAGAGACCACTGGACAGGGAAACCTTTATCTTTAAAGAGGCAGAAAGGAAGAAGAAGCAAGAAAGCAAGCCTTCAAAGAGGAGAGATTCTCTGTCAGACTCTTTCTGGAGCTGTTCTACATGCTTCTAGGTTCTGCTTAGTGTCACTCACTTGCACACATACACTGGTCAAGAGCAGAGAAACAATAAGGAACACAAGGATCACTTTCAAATGAGTGAAATGCTGAGGAACCTCAAGTTCTTCTGGAATTCACAGAGACCCAATGAATTTAAAGTGCAATTTTATTGGTTGCCATGTACATTTTCTCATTCTCATACTGAAAGGTCATCTGCACTTACCACATCCTTCTCAACTAAGCTGCCACATACTAGGTAGAGGGGCAGAAGCCGCCAAGTCCATATCCAGGATAATTCCAAGAACTTGTGGGCTCCAGGACCCCTTCTATTCCCTCAAATACCTTGGTTTGTTGATTCACAACTCCAGTAACTGCTGATGAGATTGATGGATTTATCTTGTACTTGGCACCCAGCCCCCTTCCTCTGCTTCTGGCAACATTTCTCCTTTGTTCCTTGTTTTTGTCTTAACCTACCTATTCAGAAGGAACCTTTTAACGAGATTCATGCCTTTTGTCATCTTTGCTTATGTGCCTTTAGGTAATGCTGACGTTTTTGTACTTCCTTTGAAGTCACCCATGGTGGAAGAGGTGTGCCCAGCAGCAAAAACTAGTGAGTATTTAGAGGAAATCATAGTGATGGATATACTTTGCACATGGTGGAGTTTTCGAGATCAGAGCAGGCGGCAGGAGTCTCTGGTGGAGCATTTAGCTTTCTGTCTGAAGGACGCTGTTTGTTAGCTTTCTCGTAAGGAAGAGAAGGACAGAAGGAGCTTCCTTCATTGTGCCATTAAATGTTGGAAGAGTTGGAACTTTATGGATCATTACAACCATTGCATGAGATAAAACAGCAGTTAGTGATGAGTACTGGGCATTTTGTTACTTATGACAATCCTCCCTCCCCACAACCCTATGAGGGGTGTCATAACTGGTGGCTCACAGGCCGGATGTGTCATGCTTAGGCCATGCCCACCCCAGCAACATTAATAGGAAAAAATATCACAAAATGTCATGTGACGGCAATGTGATGCCGCAAGTTTGACACCCGTGGTCTAGACTAACAGCAACTCTCCCAAAAGCAATCAAGCTGAGTTAGGATTTTGGATCACTGACACATAAGTTTTATCACACAAGTTATTTACCCTTTGTTTATGTATTTATCAATTAATATGGCCACTTACCTATCCAAAGTAATTCAAAATGGAACATGCCGTTAAAGCCAAAAGAAATCAAATTGATGTCCTTTTCAACATTTTTTCAATACTAACATTTATATATACATTTCAGTATCATTCCTTCACATCTTGCTGTATGCATATCATTCCTGCTTTAGTTTCATCCCTAATCTTTTTATCACATTTATTTTTAATTCCATTCACTCTGGTAGAAGCTGTTTTCCAGTCCTTTTCATCACTTTCCAAAACACTTTGCTTACATGATCCAGCAAATGTTTTCCTGCCCCTCTTAATCTTAGCTGTTCCTGTCTATTGCTGATTGTATTTTTGCAACTGTCCATTGTTTCTCTGCTCTTCTCCATGTTTTGCAGCTAATGTTCCCTAATACACAATTCGTCTCACCTCATAGGTTTCTTCACCTATTTTTTTTCATACGGTACTTCCGGTTAATATGACTCTGCACTCTGTAATATATTGTAATTCATTTCATATCAAATCTTTGCTCATTTTCTAGAGATCAAGTATTGGTGGGATACAGATAATAATTGTGATAGCTGATAAGTCTCAAGATTACAGTAGAAATCCTAGCTTGCATAGAAAACTAAAAATGAACTTGGAATAAAACTTGGCTCTGCTTGCACTTGTGGCAAATGTGCCAAAATTGACTTCTTCTTTTCCAAGGGAATGTTGTAGAAGCCACTGGTATAACTAAGGGTAATCTAAACTGCTTCCCCCCCAAAAAAAATACAACACCAACAACAACCACAAACTTTTCCCCCGACCTTGTTGCAAAATCTCTTGGGCTGCCTTCTGACATGATTCTGGCCTATTTTTCCAAAAGTCTTAGTTTATCGTTGGATCCCTGCTTTTTTCTATCTACACATTCCAAATAATCAATTTATTTATGGCATTTGATTTTTTTTTGTTTCAGTAATCATGTTGAAATTTAAGTCAATTTGCTGGTGTGGTAGCGGTAATTTCCACATAGCTAAAACAAATTATTGGGATAATCAAGTCAAATTGGTAATGCTTTTTAAAACTTCAGTAAATCCTAATAAGAGCTAGCCAGAGGATTTCTTGCTTGCCCATTCTGAGAGAGTTGTTCGTCTTGTTCCCAAATAACTAAATTGGACACATCTTTTTTTCTTTTCAGAGCAGAGAAGTCGGCCTGCCAAGCAATGTAAGTTCAGTCTTTTAACCAATCTTGTGACTTTCCACCTGCCAATGAACGCCACTGATTAAAGGCTGCCTCTGCTGAAATTTCAGGAAGTTCAACAGGGCATTTGCTGGCCTGGAGTAGAAGTAATTGTGCTGTAGCCTGGTCATGGGAAAATTGCATCTGTGGCTTTAACCCTATGCTGATACTTTTTTTTTTTTTTTGCACAATTAGGTGTGTTTGTTTGCTACCTCTGTGCTTTCAGTTGTGTCTACCAATTTAATTTACTCCATACGTTTTCAGTGGCAAGTTTTAGTCTTGATATATTTGGGTTCTCAGCTTTTAGAAATGTAGTGCATCTCAAAACAGCATTCTAAATGTTTAAGGGATTAATGGTTACGTAGACCTTCTTAAAATCACAAATATTTATTAGCGGCCTTGGTGCAAAGATCTCCCAGTTTCTAGAGAAAATGCTATATTTTTGTATTCCCCCTGTTTCATTCCGCAGGGCAAGAGATATAGCAGTAGCACTTTACCACTTCACGTTGCTCTACAGCCCTTTAAGCGGTTTACAGAGTCAGCATATTGCCCCCAACAATCTGGATCCTCATTTTACCCACCTCAGAAGGATGGAAGGCTGAGTCAACCTTGAGCCGATCAGGATCGACTGCTGGCAATACAATGCAATACTGCATTCTAACCACTGCACCACCACAACACCTAATGAGTTCTAGTGAGATTAATGCTGAAACAGAATAATTAATAATGGTAGATGCTTACTGCAAGCTTACCAAGACAGTGTTAAAGCCAAGAAAACTTAAATTTACAGATGTAGTTGAATTGAGATTAGATGGAATTGTTGAGATCATCAGAAAAAGTCTTTTAAAAAGAAGTCTTTTAAACATTATTGTTGGAAAGGCAATTTAGAGTTCTGAGCTTTAGAAAGCTAGAGACTTGTAAATGTTACTATATTAATGCTGTCCTCTACTGCCAGCTCTTGGAAACCTCAGATTGTCTGATGGGTGAATGTAAAATCTCTTACTACGACTTTGTGGCCCTGGAGGAATGCAGAGCAAACAATCAGAAGGGAGGAGAATTCCACTCCTGGAATGCTATTGACAACTAGATCTGAGAGGAGCTGGAGATTCTTACCTGAGTGAAGATTATATTCAGCGGCTGATTCAGAATACCAATAGAAGAGGATACTTGTAGTTCAGGATTAAACTGTGAAGTCCTTGGGGCTTGAATTAGAAACTGTTCTACCAATAGACATGGCAGTGGGGGACAAAATGGAGAGGGGGATTGTTTTTTTTACAGACTAGATAACGAAGTGGAGTTTATTCTGTTTCGATACAGATACAATAACTATGTCTAGAGCTGCTTCTGGTTTGCCGATGGGTTTACCCATCTGATTAAATCACATGTAATTAAAACCAAATGTCAACCACATACGAAATGGTCAATTAATAATATATGTCAACAGCTAGTACAAATTTTTGCCCGTCTTGTAGAGATGTAGAAAATATGGCAGTCTTCTTATTTCGCTGTAATAGATGTAATACGTTTCAATGAGTATGTAAAAGTGTGACTTTTTAACTTGTTTGCCAATTATAGTGGAAAATCCCAAGCAGAGAGCACAAAGCGGCAACAGAACTAAGACAGAATATAATACAACTTTTGATACTTTTTCAACAAAACCAAGAGAGGAGCTTCTGGAATGTAAGTAACTGGTGTGGTGTAAATATCAGAAATGATGGAATAATAATAATAATGATTAACATTCATTGTGAGAAAACTTTACTAGAACAAAACCACCCAACATAAAATAGAGCATATAAAATGATTGGCCTGGAAGCTGGAAACCAAGTTAGAAACCAAGATTGATGCGCTCATAAGGGAACTCCGGGAAGAAATTAAAGATCTGAAAGGAGATTTGAAACAGGTGAAAGCCAGAGTAGTCTGTATGGAGCATGGACTGGATAAGACAAATGCCTTATGTGAAGCTGAATTGGTTGAGATCACAGATCTGGAAGCTCAGATTAAAGAATTTCAACTAAGATTCCATGGAATATCTGAACAACCAGGAGAAGATATCAGATCAAAGATAGTAAAGGCCTTGGCTCAGTTAATTAATAAAGGGGAAGGGGAAATGGATTTTGACCTAGATAGGATATGTAGAATAAACTCCAGATTTGCCGCCATGCAAAAGCTACCAAAGGGATGTTCTAGTTCACTTTGCAAGCAAAAAAACAAGGGATCAGGTTCTGGATTGCCATTTTAAGTACAAGTTGAAAATGGAAAATACAGATATTATTGTTTTGAAGAAAATTTCAATCAGAATTTTGAGAAAAAGAAAAGCTTATGCTTTCCTTACTGATAACCTGAAGCAGAGAAATATCTTATTCCGTTGGGATAGATTGGAAGGGGTGATATTTACCTACCATGAGCAAAGATTAAGGTTGGATTCAATAGAGAAAGCTAAGGGTTTTTCAATCAGATATAAGTTAATACTTGATCCATGTGGAGAAATAGGTATAGAAAAGAAGTTAGTGGTCGAGCAAGATCCAAAAAAAGTGGTCGAACAAGACCCTAAAGTTGGCATTGAGGAAGATGTGGCAGAGAGGAAGGTAGGTAGGTAGGTAGGTAGGTAGGTGTGGCCAAGGTAGTTGTACAGGAATCTATTACGATGCTTAAAGATGGAGATTAAGTTCACCATGTGGAATATTAATGTAACAAATGCTCCATTTAAGCGTAAACAATTATTTCATTATTTGAGGGCATTTAATTTGGACATAGTCTGCCTTCAATAAACATATTAAGAAAAAGACAAGAAATATTTGATTGGGAGAGGAATTTATATCAGCTGGTGCAAAAAAGATTAATGGAGTTGTTTTATATATAAAATCCCAATTTAAACTTAAGCTACTTATAGCAGATGATCGTGGTAGATTAATAGCAGTGGAAATAGAACTTAATGGGATAAAATCAATAGTGGTGGGCATGTACAGGCCAAATGATAGAAGCAATTTTTTTGATCATTTAATGGATCAGTTACTGCCTTTTTTGTATGGAAAGTGGTTTATGTTGGGGGATTGGAATGGAGTGATTATACCAGCTTTGGATGGAACATCCATCAAAGGGGTTAAACCTTCACAGGGTAAATTATCTAAGACTTTTTGAGATGATGGATAATCTAATATTAATAGACTCATGGAGATATAAAAATGGAGATGCTAGAGAATATACCTCCTTTGAAAGACATAAATCTTTTTCAAGGATTGATACGATATAGATATTTAAAAATCTCACAATTAAAATTCTGAAAGTGGACATTCTGCCTAAATCTTTCTCAGACCATAATCTGCTACTTTTGGTTTTAAGAGCAAGGAGCTTGAGTTTCAGATGGAGACTAAATGAAGCTATTTTGCAAAAGGAAATGATTGTAAAAGACTGCAAAAAGAAATTGCAGGAATACTTTGAGAATAATCTGGGGAAAGGGTCAAGCTTAACGACAGTATGGGATGTTAGTAAAGCAGTATGAGGGGCCATTTCATACAGTACCAATTGTTTACATCTGAAAAAATCCCAGGAAAAAGACGCAAAGGATATTGGATGAAATTAGACAGAAAGAAATTCTGTTGCAAAAGACACCTATGAATACTAAAATTTTACACCATATTAAACTGTTATGGCAACAATTATCTCTTTTAACTGTACAGGAAATAGAAACAAAATTGAACTATGCGAAACAAAGACATTTTGAATTTGCTACAAACCAGGCAGATGGTTAGCATATAAATTAAGAGAAAAGGCAATAATTTGTGAAGGCAATAATTTAATAACAATGAACTCATTAAAAAGTCCTTTCATAATTTTAATTCAAATTTGTATAAAAGACAGAAGATTGATATATTTAAAATAGATGAACACCTTTCAAAACAAGTTACCTAAACTATCACAAATTCAGAGACAACTTATGAATGATCCGATAACTGCGTTTGAGATATCAAAAGCTATTAAAAAAATGAGGCCAGGCAAAGCCCCAGGCCCAGATGGTCTTACAAGCCAATACTATAAGTGCTTCGAGGATGAACTTCTTCAATCACTAAAAGACACAATGAATGATATACTACAGGGGGGAAATATACCCTAGACATGCAAAGAAGCCAATATTGTGTTGCTCCCAAAAGAGGTTCAAGATGTTATAAAGATAAAGAACTATAGACCAATCTCATTACTAAATAATGACTATAAACTCTTTGCTGCTATTCTGGCAGAAAGACTTAAATAATACTTTACAGGTATACACACACACACACACACACACACACACACACACGAAGACCAAGCAGGCTTTCTGCCGAAAAGACAGCTAGGAGATAATGTGTGGACTGTCTTAAATATTACTGAATATTTACAATATCATAATGAGAAACAGGCTGCCTTAATTTTTTTAGATGCAGAGAAGGCCTTTGACAACCTGAATTGGGGCTTTATATTTAAGGTGTTGGAAGAAATGGACTTTGGAGTTAATTTTGTTCAAGGAATTAAAGCAATCTACACATCACAGAATGCAAAAATTGTTATAAATGGTGATTTAGCTAATTCATGTGAAATTCAAAAGCGTACAAGACAAGGATGCCCTTTGTCCCCTCTGCTGTTCATCTTGGGTTTGGAAGTCTTGAATAGAGATATCAGACAAGATGACAAAATAAGGGGTATACATATTAAGAAAAAGTGTATAAATTGAGAGCCTTCGCTGATGATCTGGTTATATTTCTAGAGGATCCAAAAATAATATAGAATATTTAATGAGGAAACTGAATGAGTTTGGGGCTTTGGCAGGTTTCAAAATAAATAAACAGAAAACAACAGTGTTGATTAAGAATGTGTCTTCTCAGGATAGTGATATATTGAATAAAAAATCGGGTTTTAGGGTTGAGCAAAAGGTGAAATACTTGGGCGTTATGTCGACAAATACAAACCAAACTTTCAAAATAACTATGTTGCTCTTTGGAGGGATATTAAACAGGATTAACAAAGATGGGATAAATTGCATTTATCGCTACTGGGTAGATGAATATTTTATGAAAGATGCTTTTTTTATTTCCAGTGTTCCCAAAACTCACAACTGACAATCCATTTAAACAATGACAGAAGGATATCTCTGTTCATATGGCAAGGGAAAAAAACCAAGAATTAGATTACAAGCTATTGCAAGATGCTAAGATGTATAAAATAATGTCAAATGAATGTTGGAAGTATAAAAATAAAGAAGGGACTATTTATCATCTATGGTGGACATGTGATAAATCAAAAAAAAATTTGGAGTGTGATTCATATTTTAATACAGAAAATTCTGAAAATGGAGATAAAAATGAAACCAGAACTTTTCTTTTTGGATCTAATGGAAAAAGAACTGGAGAAAAAAAATGGAACTTTGTTATTATATATGTTGGCGGCAGCAAGACTATTTTGCAAAAATGGAAAGATACTTTGATTCCTACTATGGAAGAATGGTTGCAAAAGTTGATGAAGTTGGCTGAAATGGCAAAACTGACTACCTTGATTAAAGAAAAGAACATAAGTTCTTTTGTTTCAAAATGAAACCGCTTCTGAATTCTCATGCTTGATGTGGAATGAATGAAACTCTTACTTTGGGTTTTACAGATTAGATTGACAGATCTTTATAGAAACGACTTGTTCATACTATTGTGGAAAAGCAAAAAGTTGTGATTTGATGTTAATGCCTTATTTTATTGTGAGAGAGTGGGAAGCCAATGCTTCTTTCTCTTTTTTCTTTTCCCTATCTTTCTTCACTTTTCTTCCCCCTTCCCCTCCACCCTTACTGCTCTTCTATTTACTTTTGTATTTTATAATACTCTATAACTCACTAAAAATATTTTTTTAAAAAAACGATTGGCCTCTGAATAAATAAAGCGATTGCAAAGGAGTCCAAAAGAATTTTACTACGATTTAGTAAAAGTATTATATGGAGGAAGATTATTTATTTACTAAATTCATATGCCTAGATTTCGTAGAACAGAAAACGTGGTAGAAACAGTGCAACTGAAACGATAACAGGAGCTATGCAATTCTTTTGGTGATATTTGGTGCCTTTTTGTTTGATTTCTTAAGAGATGTGGTGAAAGCATATATAGCGTAGAGGAGAAAGATATATTTTTATCTTTTTTGCAAAACGTAGAATTCTGGGATCCTTTGAGATAAAATAAAAGCGAGTATTTTTTCAGAGTAGGTAAATTATAGATGTGGCTAGTGCTCATGTGGACCAGGACGGAAGCTGTTGGCACTTGTGCATCTTGAGGGGTTCCTACAGGTATTTGATTAACCACTTGGAGGAACTATGTGGTAATTGGCATAAACCTTGGATTCCTCTCTGAGCTGTAACTGAGAACTTATGTTCAGTCTGAAGCTGTGTGTAGGCTCAGTGAAAGTAGAAAAGTGGTGATGAGGACCCTTTTTTGAGCCTTCAAGAGCCTTTGGGAATGTCCTCTTCCTATACAGTGCTCTTAACATCTTGGTTGAAATGTCTTTTTTAGGATGGTGACCCCTTTGCCTCAGTTCTGCACCTCTTTTCTAATTGGCTTCGGCGTTAGGAGAGGAGATACATTTTAGAAAAAGAGCCTACTGCTTATCAGGAGACAACAAAACAGTAGAGCTACCCTTTTCTTTCTTGCTGCCTTTTCCAGGTTTCTTTTTTTTTTTAAATATTTTTTAGTTTGTTTATGTATTAATACTGTAAGATGTAAAAATGCAAAAGAAAATAGTAGGAATGATAGGGGAGGGGAAAGGGAAGGGAAAAGTGTGGAAAAAAGAGAAGAAGAAAGAAAAGGTATTGACTTCTAACTCTTTGATGTAGTAGAATAAAATATCAAACCTCAAGATTTTATTTTTATATAAGGGCTTTATCTAATCGGTAAAACCCAAAATCAAGAATTCATTTTTTCCACCTCAAAGCATAAAGTCCAGAAGCTGTTTCCAAGTAGAAACAAAAGTAATTGTATTTTTGTATTTAATCAGAGCAGTCAGTTTGGCCATCTCTGCTAACTCCATCAACTTCTGCAGCCATTGATCCATTGTGGGAATCAGAGTGTCCTTCCGTTTTTGTGCATAAAGTAAAATTGCTGCCGTCAACATATATAGCAGGGGTGTCAAACTGGCAGCCCGCAGGCCAGATGCGTCATGCACAGGCCATACCCACCCCAACTCCGTCAATGGGAAAAATGTCGCCAAAGTCACATGACAGTAACATGACGCGGCGAGTGTGACACCTGTGATATATAGCATCAAAATTCCAGATTTTTCCCCCCAAGTCTTTTCCCATTAAAACCCCAAACAAAAGTTTCTGGTTTTACCTTTATATTCACTTTGAGAGTCTTCTGTATTAAGAGATGAATCCTACTCCAATATTTCTTTGCTTTGTCACATGTCCACCATAAGTGATAAAAGGCCCCTTCTTTGCTTTTACATTTCCAATATTCATTTGAAATACCTTTATAAATTCTTGAGAACTTATCTGTTGTTAAATACGAATGATACATCATCTTATAAAATTTAAAACCTTTCGTCCACATATTCTCCCATTGTTCAAGCATGACGTTCTATCCAAAGTCCCTTACCCACTGAATCATGTAGTGCTTTACATAGTCATTCTCCAAATTCAATAACAATTTATAAACTTTAGCAATAATATGTTCACAATTACTGCTCTTTTTCAGGTTTCTTGCTGTTTTCTGATTTCTCTGATTGTATTTATTCCTAGTTGCTACACAATTTACTCTGGACCTACACACGGCTCATAAAAATATCGTATTACTGGAGAAATTTACCAAGATGTCTGTCACGGAAACACTGCAGAATTACAGACCACACCCTCAGCGATTTTTAAGCTTCTCCCAAGTGCTTTCTTTCCAGTATTTCAAGAAGGGAATCCATTACTGGGAAGTTGACATGGAGAACAACAACTTCTGTGCTGTCGGCATCTGCTATGGGAGCATCCCAAGACGGGGCCCGGAAAGCCGCCTAGGACGCAATAGCAGCTCCTGGTGCATTGAATGGGTGAACAATAAGGTCTCAGCTTGGCACAATGATAAAGACACATCTCTGCCCAGCAACAAAGCAACAAAGATTGGTGTCCTTCTAAATTATGATGAGGGTTTTGTTATTTTCTTTGGTGTCACCGAGAAAAAAGTCTTCCTGCTCTATAAATTCAAAATAGAATTTGCAGAAGCTGTCTATTCTGCATTCTGGGTGTTTTCTAATGGAGCCACCCTTTCACTCTGCAAGCTGAAGTCATAACAGGCTGTGCAGAATGGCTTTGGTGCCCTCACGACGACATGCTTGCTTTTCCACAGGTTTTCCACTTAAATGTTGTCTACAAAAATGTTTTAATTTTAAGCTCTGTGCTTGCTTTTTGGAAAATTCCGGGGTTATTTGATCAATATTTCAGTCCACTAACAGAGGTCCTTGGCAAACTCATTGGGGAAACTTGCCTAAAGGGTTCTTAGTGGACAAAATTCAACAGGTTTAATTTTTGCCTCATACCTCTGAGGTCTAAACCATAATGGGATATGGGTGTATAAAGGTGGCCTTGGAAATGAAGCTTCCTTCATTTCGTCTCATGCTCTACTAGAGAATAAGAAATGCAGAAAATAAAACTCACGCATTTTCAGTGACCCAGTTGTTAACTTCTTCACAGGCTGCACTGTTTACAGCTTTGATTAGCTTCTGTTTGGGGTGGGCACTCCTCACTTCCCATGGGGAATTTCAGGGGTGTTCTCTTAATCTGCATAGAATTTGCTATCAGGTTTGGCCGTATGAACAGTGAGCTCTAAAGATCTTGTTTTTCAGATGACTGAAAACAAGGCTCTGCTGGGACACGATGAGTATTTTTCATTCTTCTACCAAACACCATGGAGAGAAGGGAAAGTGTTACTTTGGTAGTGCTGTTTGGAGGAAAAGTGATAATAAAAAGACAGTACTTTCATTCCTGGAGCTCCTTTTTAAGACCATGTTCCATGGATTTCTTTTCCTCCCTACCCTCTTTTCAGATACTCTGAGTATGTCGGAAAGGCCATTTTGTGCCATCTGATCAATCTCTGTTTGCTTAGCCTAGTTCTTCAGAATTATATGTACTTAAGCTATGTACTTAATTATATGTTCCTCAATAGCTTTGGACAGTGTTCCTCAGGCAAGTTAGGTCATGAATATCCTTGGCCATGCTTGCCAGAAGGAAGTGGTTAACCCATCATCTGCTTAAGCCATCTACCCATGTTGAACGTTGTTCTTTGATTATGGTTGACTAAGTTGATGATGTTCCTGTTCCTTGAAGGGCTACGTACCTTCACAATGATGTTCTAGTGGAAGATTAGGTATAATGTCTGCATCTAATCTTTTAGACTTTCTTCAGCTTGCCAGTGCTTGAAGTAATTAGATTACTCTAATTTCCTGCATGCTATTCACTGAGCATAGCCTTTGATCACATTTGGCGGGGGAACTGAGGGTTGAAATTCATTTAAATGACTTCCATTAAGTGTGCAAAACCATTCAGGGTTTTGCCATCTTTAATTTCTGCCTGAAAGCTTCCCAGCTTGCATTTCAACTTCAGTATGTCTTCTGCTTTTTTTAAAAAATGAGCAGTAAACTGGGACGATCCACAGTAATTGGAATGGTTTAGGAAACCCAGTTTTAGACTTCTGATAGTTTTCATCCTGGGACAGGGGAGGCACCTACTGGCACATGGTTATGAGAATTGGACATCTAAGCCATTGAGTACTTTGCTAAGCTTCCTCGTTCATTAGAGATACTCTAATTGGCATTAGAAGAATCCATACAAATGTAATGGCTTATGGAGCCGTCAGCTTTCAGAAGTACTTCTGCTATAAAGTGGAAGGAATTATCCATATGATAGAAATAAATAACAGTTTTGGCAAATCTAGATTTCTGCAGGACATAATTTGAGATAAAAGGACAGCTTGACTGTAGCATTCTGATTCAGTTGTAGGTTTATGATCGAGTAAAGGACCCAATCTCAGGAAAACCACTTGTTTTCTAAGTATGTCCTTTAGGCCATATTACTTGATTTTGGGAAATGTTTTAAAAGTTAAATTACCGAGGCATTCAGAAAAAGGTGCTCTGGAAGTTACTGAAGTGGAATGGACCACTGCAAAAATAAAATGAGCATTATCCATTCCTGAAAGTAACATTTGGGGAAAAGGCTAAGTAGTAATACAAGGTATGAAGTTAAAAATAAGAATAGAAGAGTTCCACGAAGGAAAGACAATCTATGTTGAGATCATGGCTTCATGAAGGTGAGAAAAATTGACATGAGAACCTGTGGTTTCTTCTGCAGTGTAACACATTTCTTTAAGGGGTGTGTGTACTAGGATTGTCCCTCTGAATCTTGCATAGTTGCATGTTTCTCTTCATGACAATGAACTTCCTGGCTTTTGGGCTGTTCTTGAGAGTGTGTGCTCCCATAGGAAGTATCAATGAAGCATTCTTTCAACAAATCACTTAGATTAGGCATGTATTTGTAATTTTTTAACAAACCCACAAATCCTAAGGCGGCGTGTATCCAGCCTCTTGTTATCCAAATATGTGGATAGCATTCTCTGGTGTCTTTGCTGGTATCTAAATGTCTTTAGGTTGTGGTTAACAGGTGATTAATTAATGTTGAAGTCTTTATTATATTGGAATCACCTATTGATTTTGAACTATCTCTGGCATTCTTTGAGAATCTCTTTACATAGTTTATCTTGTATTTAAAATGTTTATCCAAGGCACAATATTGTCCCCTGGCTAAAAGTTGATTCTTAGCCTTTGTTTCTTATATTACAAACCAGGTTTCTTTCAGATCAGCTCCAAATAATATTTTATCTTATGGCAAGTCGGCTCTTGGGATAATGTCAGTGGGTAGGATTAAAGCATAGTGAAGCATATTATTTTCCCCTGGTTTTAACAAAAGATAGCCAAATCTCATGCTTTCGCTTTGAAATTGTGTGTTGTTTGGTTCTGTATCTCCAATGGTCATAGTTGCATTATTACATCATTAACTCTTGTTATTTAGCCTGTGGCTTAATATTTTTTGCTAAACTTTTTAGATACAGGAGATGTATCACAAGCAATTTTGGCATTAATAAAACTTTGGGGAAACACTTTCTATGGGACCTTTGCAGAAAGGTTGTTCAGCTTGCTATATTATGGTGTGTTATCTTGACAGTAACATACAGATTTGTGAGGCAGTTTGTGTTTTTATTTTGAATTGTAAGGAAAAAAACCTGTTGTAGTTTGCATTAACAAATAGTGGCTTTAAAATCTCAAGATAGTGAAGCTGTTATGATTTCTGCTGAAGTCTTTACCTTGCTTAATTAAGAATTAGCCTGTTGTCTCCCTAACTATAAAAAGATAACGCGATGAACCTCATTGCCTGGTCTTTTAATGAAGCACTGCTTGTTAAATTAAAATTAATAAAGTTTATCGTGGTTTATCATGGAGTGGTGTTAGTGCTAAGCTCAAACCTGCTGCTTCTGATTAGAAAGGTTTCCGGAAATGAAAGAGACAGGAATTGAAAAGGAAAGGAATTGAACCCAGTAAAATGCACATGAAAATAAACATGTCACAGCAATATAGGAGCTAAAAGTCTTCACTCCAAGCAAATGTACTTGAGAGGAAACTTCCAGAACTGATAGTTTTCCACAAATACACCTTTGTAGGATTCAAGTATACCACAGAAGCAAAAACATTACTTGGAAGCAACAAAAATTCCAGCCAAATTATATTGAATTGTTTAAAAAAAGTTTAAACCCTTCAAAAACAGATTCCCAATCTTTGCTGCCTATTTGGGAACCATCTTTGTCTTTCAAAATCATCTAGCCGGTTTCTGCCATTTCCTTCTTAACCATCCCCATCTCTTCACCTCCCTTCTGGGTTCACTGGAGTAGCTGTTCCTTCTCAGAATTGGGATGTCAGACAGCAATTTGTGACTCCTCAGCCAAATAGAATTGTGAAAAAGTATTTAAAAAGTCAGTTAACTGGTGTCTCTTGAAGACCGCCGTCATTCCCCTTTATCCAGGCTTTGTCATGGGCCTGCAGGAGCTTCCTTCCCAGGTTTCTCTCAGATGCTGTTCATTTTAAATAATGGATCCATTGAGGCTCCTTATTGGACTTTGTGTGGGAGACAACATTTGTCTATATTCTTTTAGAGTGTAACCATCCATTTACATAAAATATAGGCAATTCTATGAATAACTCCCACCCCAAAGGCTGTGAAAAGGAGGAACTGCCATTAAAATAAAAAAGACGCCCCAGTTAATTGAGTTTGAAAATCCTTTTTTTACAGCTCTAGTTGACTGAGTAGGATTCACAAATTGAAATTTATTCATTTGTTTATTACATTTACACACTGTCTATTGTACGGATTCATGATTCCAACATTCAAAAATCCCTACATGGGTGCATCCCAAGAAGCTAAGCAATCCTATTAGGAATGCCATAAGTGATCTGCTTTAAGCCACTTCCTATAAAATGTTTTTTTGTTAGGGAACTCTAAGTGGCATCTTATTTCCGTGATGGATATTTGTGTACACAAAATTGTCAGCTGTCAGGAGCCCTGTGGAATTAAAATTGAATGAATAAATAGTATTGGGGGAGGGGATGCCTATAGACTAATAGGGGGCTCAGTTGCATTAGTCAAACTATAGCAGTGCTTGGTTTGCAAAATGCTTCCTTTTAAAAAAAATCTGAATCCGAAGAAGCAGAGATTCTGGAAGGCAGTAAGATATAGATGCCACTTCACACTATTATATTCCTGTGGATTAGTATGTAGATTAGGCAGGAAGAAAGGAGATGGGAGAAAATAAATCCATTTTCTATAGCTGCTCATTTAAATAAAGTAAAACCCTTCTACTAGTTTCTATAGGGTGATGATAATATTAAACCACATTGATTTATAGTACTACTGTAGGACATGGGCTTGTTTTATATCATTGTTTACATGATTATCAAGGTGATATTTTTTATGTAGAAGGTGATGTGACCTCTGCTACTTGCATAAATAGAAGAAAGCATACTGTTGTTATGAAGTTGCTGCAGGAATTTGTCAACTTCTGTTCCCTTCGTATCTAAAAAGAGCTGCATGGGATAAATATATAATATAAACAAAGTTGAAATGTTCTAAGATAAAATTAAATACATACATATATATACATCAAATTATTTCCTTTTGGGATGTTATCATGGATACAGAAAAGAACCCAAATAAAGGCAAGAAATGTGAACATGGAAAGGAAACAATCATGTGCCAGGGTCACCAGAAGGGCCCATGGATATACTGATTTCTCATCCATTGTAGGTTTGGTCAGTCAAGGCTTTCACATACATTCAGAATACATTCAGAATAGAATGAGCTGGAAGGGACCTTGGAGGTCTTCTAGTCCATTCCCTTGCTCCAGCAGGAGAGA
>JANHFL010001991.1:88482-100544 GCA_032468155.1 Oxyrhabdium leporinum | reverse complement strand
CCCCCCCCCCCCCCCCCGTGTGGGTGTCTGGGAAAGCCAAAAGTCTGAAACAACTCTTAGCAGTTCAGGTCACAAAATCATTTTAAGGCCTGGAAGATGCACTTGACCATTTCAGCTACTTTGGTGGGTTTGCCTCGGGGGTGGGGGGGAGAGAATATGATCTTTTCAAAAGGTTTCCAACCTCCTCCCCCACCCTCCCCTGAACTGAGCAGGAACTATATGGTGGTTGCATTTGCCGGGATCCTTGGCTGGTAGGATGATTTCTATTTTGCTTTCTTTGTGATATCATCGACAAAAAGGTACCACAGTACACAACTGCCCGAGCTCTGCACAAGGAGTCTGTGTAAACAAAGCCAGGTGGGTGAAGAGCTGCTCTCGGAGAGGCCAGGTTTTCAACCAGCTCTGCACAAGCGAGGACAGAGTCTCTGGCCAAGCCTTAACCGTGGACACTGGCCAAAGATCCGGATAAAGGAATGGGGAACCGACATGTAGGCAAAGCCCTTCATTTCCTAAAATGTCAAGCTCGGGGGTCGGCCCTTTCCCTGGCAGGAGCAGAGACGGGTAGAATTGGCCCATCATCCTGGAGCTTCCAGGACAGCTTGTAGGAAAGAAACCGAATTCCCAGCTCCAGGCTTTAGTAGAGATGATGTTTCTCTCTCGCCCGCCAGGCAGGTGTCAATATTTATGAGAGCTGGGACAGCTGGTTTGGCCAGTTGTGCTCGGGAGCAGCACTGCGTCTGTTTTCATGGCGTGGTGCGTGGCTGTTTTCCCTTTCTGTTTTGAGAGGAGGACCTGTGAGGCACTGAGCCAGCCATGATTCACTAAGGTGTTTCCTTTCGAAGGGATAATGACACACCAGCGAGTTTTGGTTTCCTGCCCTTATTTATTTATAAGTCTTGACCCACGTCCCTCCAACCAGATCAGCCCACCGATGACGTGGCTGTCCTGCCCTGCTGAGCCAACACGAACGCAGGCAGGAAGTGGCCCTGGGCTCCTGAGCTCCTTCGGGGGGAGGAAATGGGGAGTCCCCAGCATCTCTCCCCATCAAGGGACCCTTACAAAGATGCGCTGGCTGCACGTGGCCGTTCCCCTCCATTCAGGAGAACACCGACGAGGTCTTCTTCCACAATCCTCTGAGATTAATGGGCCTTAGTGACTAACACCATTACTGCTGTCACAGCTGGTGTGCCCCAGGCCCCTCTGCGCAGGGGAGATTTGTGCCTGGGGGGGGGCCTCAGCAGCCGCTGCTTCCCCTGCCACTGAATGGCAGCCTGGCCGTGGTCATTCAGCCCGTGAGCTCAGCCATGGGGAGGACGGGAGGTTAAACATGCTTGTCCTGAACTGGCTCCAAGCACAAAGAGTCCTCACCGCTGCCGCCCGCCCCCCCCCCCGCCTCCCCCTCTCCCGTCTGCCCGCAAAGGGCTGGTTTCAGCAGATTCCTGTTATCTCCCTCGGGTGTCCCAGCCTGCCCTCCACGTCCCTTCCTGACCCTCCCTGGGACTCGAGGCCTCATTGTGATTTTTTTTGCCAAGATGACGTTGGGCTGCTGTCCCAGCCTGCACCCTCTTTTGGGGGGAGGAGAATGGGGTTGTTTCAGCCTGTCTTGCACTGTGTTTCTGTTTTGATCATTGCAGCTGCCTGACTCACTGTCTGATCCCCAAGGAAACTCAGCGCTCTGCCCTCCTGCCTGCCCCAAACTCCGTCTGAAACTTCAGCCTGTGAGCAAGCAGAGAAGAACTAAGCAGGACTGAGCAAAGTTATGGGGAGAGGAGCCGGGAATGGCTCCTTGCTAGGCATGCGCTCCCCTGCCTGCATCGCAGGAGAAGCTGCAGGGGCTGCTGCAAGGGATGCCAAGGAAGCATCGCACATCTTCCCTCTGGCTGGCCACGTGTGGAAGAGCAGCCTGGGCAGGGCAGGTCGGCTTCTCAATTAGGATGCTCTCCGGGACAGTCAGTTCCATTGTTCCAAGCATCACCTTGGAGGTGTAGAATGGGAGGTGTAGTCCAACATATCTGAAGTATACTAGCTTGAGGCCAAGCATGGGGCTAGGAGGAGGTCAACACAGGCCCAAGACCCTGGCAAGGACATATTGTTACTGACAGCTTCTCTGCTGAGCCAACTTAAAGAGCCATGGAGGAAATATAAGGAAGAGGAGAATTATATATAAGGTAAAAAAGATGCTGCGGCTCCAGAAATTGTGCAGAGAAGAAGAACAAGGATGATAAAGGGTCTGGAGTCTAAACCACATGATGAAAGGTTAAGGGAAGTAGGCATACTTAGCCTAAAGAGAAGGATTAGGGGTGACACGATAGTTCTCTTTCAATATTTGAGGGCCTGTCACAGAGAAGAAAGAATCAACTTAGTCTCCAAAGCACCTGAGGACAGGACAAAAAATAACGTACAGAAGATTATTAAACAGAGATCCAAGCTAAAAATAAGGAGTAATTTCCTGACTGTAAACAATTAATCAGTGGAATGGCTTGCCTCCCAGCGTTGTGGGTGCTCCATCACGGGAGGTTTTCAAGAAAAAATTGGACAGCCATTTGTCCAGGATGTCGTAAGGTCACCTGCCTTGAGCAGGGGTTTGGGCTGGAAGATCTCCAAGGTCCCTTGCAGCCCTGCAATTCTAGGATTGTAAGTGATTGGGGCCTGAGCTGTGCAAACTACCTTAAATCTCCAAAGCAGTGCTACTCAACGTTGGCAACCTCAAGATTGGCCTGCCAGCCGTGGGGTCTGGGAGTTGAAAGCCACACATTTTAAAGTTGCCAAGCTGAGAATCTCTGCTCTGGAAACTCTGCTTCCCCAGCCTTCAGTCAACTTCAAAGGAGGCTGGAGGCAGCCAGTGCAGGCAGCCAGAGAGTCACGTTTCAAGGGAATTCCAGACGGGTGACTCAACAGTTTTGTGATCACAAGAAAAGTGTGATCTCAGGGTTGAGATGGGTACAAAAATCAGCTGATTCTTCCTAGCTGAAAAACATTCTTCCACTCTGAACATCAGGAGGAATCTAATGGCAACTTTAACACATTTGATGGAATTTGTTAGTTGGAAAAGGTGCTACCATCCTTCTGGTTTTTGCCCTGATTGACCAAGGCTCTCCTAGTACACAATCTCTGAGTTCAGCAGCTCACCCTAATCTAGCCCTTCCCGATCTGGGGCCATTTACCAGCGTGTCCCAATCAGATGGTCAGGTTTCAGCTTCTTTCTTCCATACATGGGCCGTCTTCTAATAAAAGGTTTTCTTTTTTCTCTTCCCTCTCTCTCTGTTTCCAGGGCTTTCTGAAAAAAAGCAAAAGGGAATGACACAAATATAGAATACAGAATAACAGAGTTGGAAGGGTCCTTGGAGGTCTTCTAGTCCAACCCACTGCTCAGGCAGGAGACCCTATACCATTCTGGACAAATGGTTGTCCAATCTCTTCTTGAAAATCTCCAGTGATGAAGCACCTACTGATTGTTCTCACTGTCGGGAATTTCTCCTTGGTTCTAGGTTGCTTCTCTCCTTGATTAGTTTCACCATTGCTTCTTGTCCTACCTTGGGGGGCTTTGGTCGATCCCCTCTTCTCTGTGACTACCCATCGTATGCTTTGTCCTCCAGCCACCCAATCATCTTTGTTGTTCTTCTCTGCACTCCTTCTAGAATCTCAACATCTTTTTTCTATCATGGTAACCAAAACTGGATGCAGTATTCCAGGTGTGGTCTTACCAAGGCCTTACAAAGCTGTACTAACACTTCGTGATCTCGATACTATCCGTCTGTTAGTGTAGCAATGGGACTGCGCTGGCTTTTAGGGCAGCGACAGCTCACACTTAAGTAGTTGTCCACTAGGACTCCTAGATCCTCTTACAGTTACTGCTGTTCTCAGGATAAAAAGAAAGAAGAAGCTAAATATGATTCAATGTCGTAAAATAAGGCAACTGAAAAGCTGCAACATTCAAAAACCAAAAATAGAAAATTTGTTTGGCCCTAAAGGAATCTTCCACATAGTTCTCCTATCTGGCAGGCTTTGTCTGGATGGGCACTCAATGAAGGCTTAAGGTCTGGCAGCTGATCTTGCTAGACACCCACAAAGTAAGCAGGATCACATAATGTAAGGGTTGAAAGGGACCTTGGAGATCGTCTTCCCAGGAGAAGGAATTTGTGGTGGACTTAGCACTGAAGAAAATGCTGGGGGCGTCTGCCCTCGTCTTCTCCGAGATGAACGGAGCAAAGGACCTTCATGTTTCCAGGCCCTCTTCTGAGCAGTGCTGTCTCCTCTCAACAGACGCCACTTTGTCATCGTCCTTCCTGAAATACGGTGCCAGGCGAGGTCCTCCGTGACAGCTGCTGATTGTTCGAGCTCTCAGTCAGGGAAACAGGCTGGCCCAAGAAATGCTGCATTTTCCCTCTTCACCCAGGCTGGGGATGTTCATCTGAGAGGCTCAAGGGAGCCTGCAGTGTATGATTCTATGGCCCTGGATTTTAACTTCCTAGGAAAGGGAGAAAAACTTCTTTTAGAGGAGATCTTTCAGGCTACATATGACTCTATCTCATCTACCTTTGCTTCCCTTCACTCTAAAAAGGCCTCAAAGCTTCACTTGTACCTCCTGGGGCAAAGTTTCCAATATGCAGAATTTGTGTATCAAACAGATGCTTACAAAGAAGTCTTCTCTGCAAATTCACAAGGGAAGAACAATATCAACGGTAATGTTAAGATGTCTGATCTTCCACTCCCAGAATCCCCCAGCCAGCAGGATTTAAGATGTGTGAACTTTTACTCCCAGAATTCCTCAGCTAGGATGCTGGCTGGGGAATTCTGGGAGTGGGAATCCAGACATCTTGTAGTTGCTAAGGTTGAAAAGTGCAGAGGCCCGGTGGGCTGATTAGAACATGACCAGAACTCCTCCAGGCTGCAATGGATTGGCTAACCCAAAGACTGGTTTTAATCCTTCTGGCTGATCTTACCTGTTTTGCACAAATTAAAGGTATATCTGTAAACAAAGGATGAAATCTCTCCCTGTGGTCCAATCCAAAGAGATTAAGACAGGTCAACCTGTGAAATGCCCTTGAAGGAACGTCCCAATTACTTAATGCATCATTTTATTTAATTTTCTCCTCCTTCTTAAGGCTGTGCCTGTCTTTCTCCACGCACGCTTACACTTTTTCCTGTGATGGATTAACAAATAGAATAGATTGCAGGTATTGAAACAGTAATTGACAGAGGAAGTTCTCCTACAACCATCTTGTGACATCACAGCCATTGCAAGAAATGTTTTGCTTTTCATTTCCTTCCTTTTGACCATAAAGTGTGTTGCATCATACCCTGCTCAAGGAAGTACTGAGTAATATTTTTAACTGATGCAAAAAGTTGGGCAGTTTCTCACACTTTCCCAAGGAATTTAGCAACCAAGCCTTGGTGGAGGCTTTTAGAAACCTATTGGGGCATATATTTATCATTCTGGAGGGCCATTTCTGCCCGGTGGGCTCCCTCTTGTACCTCCTCGTTAGAGCTAAGCTGGTGCTGCTCACTTTGTTCCTCTTAGCGCAGAGGCTCCCCGAGTCAGAGAATCCTGGAGCGGAAGGGAGCCCCGGGGCCTTTTGGGCCATCCGCGGCCACTACCTACGCAGCACTGCCATCCCCGTTAAAGTGCCCTGAAGAGCTTGGCCTTGCGCCCGCCCTCGCCCGTCCTGGCCACTTCTTCTCTGAGCCTTTCCCTGGAATCCGTCTTCCTGTCATCGACGGCATTATCCCTCAGTTTTGCGAGGGTGGAGGAACCGTCTCTGTTCAGGTGGTTGGAAAGGGCTCCCCGGTCCTGCCTGAGGCTGTCTTTCTCAGGCTAGGTGGGGCCTCTGTTTCCCCTCCTCCGCTTTGGTTCCAGAGGCTCCGGTCATCTGCCCTGCACTTCTCTGCATCAGAACCGGACACCTGAGGTGGATCTCACCAGGACAGGACAGGACAGGACAGAACAATTAGTTCCCTTGGTTTGGAAATTACTATTTCCTACTGCTTCCATCCTACTGGCAGTTTCCTTCCCCTTCCTCAATCCAGTTGTAAGATCGACCTGAGCAAGTAATCTTCTTGTGCTTCCACCCTTGAAAGGGGAGAGTTAGAACATAGAATAATAGGGCTGGAAGGGACCTTGGAGGTCTTCCAGTCCAACCCCCTGCCCTGGCAGGAGATCCTATACCATTCGGGACTTTCTTTGGGCTTGATGGGGCAGGCAGCAGAGCAAATCAATATTTTCTTGGAAGGGCCATCCTTGGCAGAGATTGTCTCTCAAAAGATGTTGGGGCATTTATTTATTATTCATTAAAATTTATTTATTAAATTTACCATAGGGTAACCCTGGGAAGCTTACAATATAAAAACATAAAACTATATAAAACCTAATAATATAAATTGGTAAAGGTAAAGGTTTCCCTGTCAGTCATGTCTGGCACATGTCATGTGCTCATCTCTGTTTCTTGGCCAAGGGAGCTAGGTTGTCCAAAGACAATTTCCGTGGGCATGTGGCCAGTATGATTATATGCCAAGGTGCCCAAAACACTGCTACCTGCCCACCAAAGTGATACCTATTAATCTACTTGTATTTGCAGGTTTTTCAACTGCTAGGTGGGCAGGAGCTGGAGCAAGTAATGGCATTCACCCCACTGCGCAGAGCTCGGGTCTCGAACCTGGGCTGTCAGCTCTCCAGCTGACAATCTCAGCATCTTTAACCACTGAGCCGTCGTGCCCCCTAATAATACTATAAATACCAATATTATAAAAATCAACCTAACTAAAAAGATGGGGGGGGGAGATTGAGGAGGAGTGGAATCTGTTGTTAATCTATCAGTCACCTCCAAAGTGATGCCCCCCCCCCATTGAAGCCCCAGGCCAACCGGCAGTCAGGGCTTTAAGCCCTTGCAGAAGGCCAGGTCAGTGGGAGCCGACCTCGCTCTGGGGGACAAAGAAGGGCAGAGGAGGCTCTTCTCCTGGACCCCACCGGTTGGAACTCCCAGGCCAATGGTGCTTGCAGCCTGCCTACTTTGTTGGCACATGTGGGACGGGTCAATCCCACTGGGGTGAGACAGTCTCTCAAGTAGCTTGGAGCCAGACCATGAAGGGCTTTAAAGGTGAATGCCAACACCTTGACTTGCACCCAGAACCACAGCAGCAGCCAGGGCAGCTCATGGAGCCGTGTGTTACAGGGGCCACTCTTGGGGCCCCAAGAACTGCCCGCCCTGCCACACTCCGACCAGCTGTAGCTTCCAAATGCTCTTCAAGGGTAGCCCCGTGTAGAGCACCAGTCCAGCCAGGACTGATGACCGGGGACTGAAAGACTGAGATCAGGGGGTCCCGACTGAAGGAAGGCCGCAACTGGCGCACAACCTGAAGTTGTGCAAAGGTTTTCTTAGCCGTGAATTCAATCTTCCGTCAATATAACTTCACATCTCTCTCTTAGAAAGACCTGCAATTTTCTTTTGGTGCCAGATTTTATTAGAAATATTTTTTGTTCAGTTTTTAGTCAGATGGGATGGAATATCCCATGCAGAAGGACTTTGAGATAGTTTTGCCCCAGGGGATTTTTTTAAAAAAATTCTTAATGAAGATTAATGGACAGCAGGGGATGAAAGACTGTGGGCCTTCACTTATGAAGAATCGGCGGTGAAAGGATAAAATGTATGTATGGGATGTTATTTGATGAGTTTTCTCTACCATAGCTGGATGGGGGGGAAAATCCACCTCCTAATCTGGCAGGAATTCATGGTGCCCTTTTTGCATTTGTCACGTTACCTCAACAGTGCAAACATTAAACTGGTGGCATCATTTGGGCAGTGTCCTTGTGCCAGGCAAGCCTCCCCTTGACAGGGCCCGAGAAAAGCATTCAGAAGCCTTTCCCCGTTTTTTCAGACTGTCAGGGAATGGGAGAGCGCCGAGCTGGCATTATTTTTTCCTTCATTCCCTGAGACACCCCCCTCCTACGCCCACCCACCCAGGCCATCCTTTTGGCCCCACAAGGAGCTGAAGGGCAGCCGCTGCGGACTTGGCTTGGAAAGGTGGCTTAGAGCACCCCTTGCTGGGCAGAGGAGCAGAGCAGGGAAAATCGGAGGCTGCTTGCCGGCTGCAGACCAGCTCCCCTCCTCTGGAGGAAGTGGGAACTGAGAGACTCAGCAAGCACAGAGCCGATCTCAGGGGAAAGGAATCCCCGGGTGGAGGTCTGTTTGTGCCTTATATTGAAAGTGCTCCATTAATTTCAAAACACTTGCTCACACGTCTTCATCGTAGCTTACATTTATTTAATTTTCTACTTTGTCCCATCCCAGATGTGCATGAATATAATTGCAAATAATTGTTTCCCACCTCTTTGTTAGCATAAGCAACAAAAAAGGCACCTATTGATCTTGGTTAAAAGATCCTGGAAGTAAGACTGTGGCTTTTGATCCCCTGTGCTGTCCTTTCAGCAGAGGTCAGTGGCTGCAAGGAATGGGGATTCTCCCTCCCGGCTGCAAAGCCACGAAAGGCAGAACCAGCTTTCCCATTTATTCTAAGCAAACTGAAGCAATTTCCCTTGCCCGAGCAAATGTGCATCTTCCCAGCAAGTTAGCAAGTTAGGGAAAGCAGCTGCAGCGGCCACCAATGAAACATCTGGACTGCAGCAAAGCTGGAAGGAAGTCAGAGCTCCTCATCCATGTGACGTAGCAGTCTATCCCGGCTAGACGCTTCTCATTGCAGCCTCTCCAGACAGATGCCAGGAAGGTTCACGCCAACTGAGGCTCCCTGTCTTGAGCTCTGGACGTCCCAACATAAAAATGGCACTGGGCATCTCCAACCTCCTGCAGCCCTTCTTGCCTGTCATGGCCCCATCAGAGCTTGGTTCAGAGGAGGAGGAGTTGGAACCAGGACCATCCAATGGGCATGGCCTGTCTCCCTTGGTGAGTTTGGAGAGGCCAGGGGCTGAGGACGATGCTGTCCCAGGCCCCTCAGGCATTTGGGGGAGGGGGTCAACCAGATGGAGAGCTGCCTGCCCTCACAGACACGGGGGGGGGGAGGAGAATCGGCTGCTGACAGGCAGTGGGGCTGAGAGGCAGCAGATCCCCTTTGAGGAGGAACAGCTGCCTCCCCCAGTCCATCCATGGGCACGGCGAGTGAAGCACAGGCAAGCTCAGAGAAGGCCTGCAAGGCTACTCAGGAGGAGGTCGCCCCACCCCTCCTCACAAGGAACAACCTTGCCGGTTGTTGGAGAAGGTAAACATACTTGTGGCATCACCTGTTGAACTTCAAGCAGCTGCCAAGGGAACGGATTCACTTTCTTTTATACGCATGACTAATCTTGCAACATTGCCATGGCCTTAACTTAATTTATTTTAAAAATATACTGTACAATATGCCAGCACACAGATTGTGGCATCCAGCTGCCAGCCCTTTGAGCTGCTACAGTGACTGCCATCTCAGGGAGGAAGGAAGTACCAAAGGCAGTGAGGCGCTCTAGCTTGGTTGGAGCCGCCGGCTGGTCTGGAGATTCGGAGGGGGGGGGGCAATTCCACTATCTGGCAAGGCTGGAAAGTGGCTGTTTGCAAGAAAGGCCTGAGTGAGAAGCTCCTTGAGAACAGAAGGCGAGCGGCAAGGACACACAAAATGGCAGCTCTTCCGGCCAGTGGCTGGGAGGGAGCAGGAAAGGCCGGCCGGCTATGAAACGGGCCTGTGCGGCTGCGCATGCAAAGAGGCAAGCGAGGAGCTCAAGGGAAGGTGATGATCTCCAGGGCCTGCTCCAGGGAAGGACGCTGCTCCTGGTAGTCGGCAGGGTGACCGTTCCTGTAGTGGCCGTACTCAAATTTGATCCTCAGTTCGCCAATTTTGGACTGGGGGAGGATGTCTGGGATCCACTCAATGATGAAAGGCGTTGGCTCCTTTTGATCCGGGGAAGTGTTACCTAAGAGGAGGAAAATGAGAGGAGCCACTTCCTCGGTCATATGAGGAGAAGCCAGCTCTGTGCACACTTACCAACTTTCAAGAAAGTTTTCAGTTCCAGGGGACGAAGGACAGGCTGCTTCTCCAGGCGTCCGTAGGTCTCGGCGATGCTCTCCACCTCCACTTTGGGGCACCTGAAAGGCTCATAGGTGCCGTCCCGGTTCTGGATGAAGCTGCGCGTTATTTCTAGAGGCATCTGGAAAGAGAGGAGATGAGCAGAAGAGCAGATCCCCAGAAAACCTACCCCCACCTCACTGCAGAAGGAAACATTTGTTCCCGAAGAGGAAATCTAGAAAGTTTGAAACAAGTGAGAAAATGAGGCTTTTTAAATTCCCTGATCTAAGGCAAGTGGAGCGTGCTTGAAGAGACTCCCTTCCATTGTTCATCAGCAAACATGCCAGATTCTTCTTCCTCTGCTCAGAAAAGGAGACTGTGCAAGCCAGAAGGCCGCAGGTGAAACAGGCCTCACCTCCACGGTGTCAAAGATCTGCTTGACCTGCAAGATGTTGGTGATGTGCCACGTATACTTAGAAAAGGTACCCAGCGGTAAGGCATCTTTGCGGACAAAAGCTGGAAACAAAAAATTGATTGGTGATGTATAACCATATATCTGTTTCTGGGCATTTTGTGCTAGTAAGATTAAAAACATAATAATAACAATAATACATATTAAATAAAAGCAGGTCAAAGGCACATGAAACAACCCAAATAAAAACATCTGTCTAGTCATCATAAAGTTGCATCCAAATCAGACAGAACCTATCAAGCCAAATGGTATAAGCAAAATGGACCATTCTTTTGCTCCCCCCAAAAAGGGGGGGGAAGGAAAGAGAGTGCCAAGCATATGTGCGGAAGGAGGGTGTTGCAATAGGTGCCCCCCCTTTTGCAAAAGGCTGCCTCTGGCCCACGTTGCATGAGGAGGACTTTCCAGCATCCCTTTCTTAGGGATCCTAAGGAGGGAAGGAGATGTGCCCTAAGAGATCCTGAAGCCGAGAAGTCCAGGAGGACTCCAGTCAGAAGCAGCAGCACCCAGGACCAGGTCTGCTTGCACAAGCTGGTCCGTGCCATAGGAAGGGGGGCAGGCCTTGGAAGGGAGCCCCCAGAGCCTGCCATCTGCAGCCAAGGCCCGGGCCCCTTCAACAACCATTGCCCCCACAGCCTCCGCCTGTCTCTGCAGAAGCAGGCCAAAGCAGCCTCTTCCGTCAGAGCCAAAAAGTGGCCAGCCAACACACCACAACTGGTCTTAAAACCAGCCATTGGGGAGCACGGGTTCAGACCAGTGCCATCATCTGTGTCACGCCAGGTCCCCAGAGCTGTTGGGGGATGGGGCTGCCCAGAAAACACAGCTCTGCTGAACATGCCCATCAGCTCATGCACCTGCGCTCTGTGCTGGTCAAGCAAGGAAGGTGGCTTCCCTCCCCTCCCCGTGGACTCAGCCAGTCGCAGCCTCGCCTTGGCAGGGGGCTCCCTGCCCAGCGGTGGGGCTCCGGGAGGGGCAAGGAAGCAGAGGCGGAGGGCTCCATTGCTTCAAGTCCTCTGCATAAACACCACCAGCCGCAAAGCAGAGCGGTGGTCATAGACAGAGACCTTTGGCTGGCTGAGTTTGTGTCCAGCCCCAGGAGAGGCTGGGGGTGGGTGGGTGGGTGTCGTGAGCCATCAGGCTGGGGCTGAAGAGGGGAAGCGAGGGGAAAAGACCAGCACCTGTCGTCGAGTTGGGAAGTCGCATCTTGACGCTCCCGAGGCCGATCCGCTGCTGGAGAGCCTCGAAAAAGGTCTGCGGGATGTGGAAGACAAGGGGCTCCGGCTTGCCTGGGGGAAACACGCAAACACAGGGGGAGCCTGCGGTGACTGAGGGCATCTCAGAAACCAGGGCTGGAAAGTCTCAGGATTCAGACAGAACGGAAACTAAAAGAGCAACAGCAAAGAGCGGAGGCGCCTGGGATGAAACCAGCTCTTGGACAGCTGGCGAGAAGGCCGGGGGGCTCCGCTGAAGCTTTTGTGTTTTGAAAGAGCCCTAGTGACAAGCAGCGTAAACAGACCAGAGGGAATGGCCTTGAGGGACGGTAGAAGAGAAGAGGGCCTGAGCCCCACCTTAGAAAACGTCTCACCGGGATAAAGAGAGGGAGGGAGGG
>JANHFL010001991.1:62504-75613 GCA_032468155.1 Oxyrhabdium leporinum | reverse complement strand
CCCCGCTGTCCTCCCTTCCCCAGTTTGCCCAAACACGTGTTCGTTGCATTGATGCCCCTCCCTAAGCCTCTCCTCCTCTGCCCTCCCCTTCTCCTTTTGCCTTCAGTCTTCCCCAATCTCAGTGTCTTTTCTGATGGGTCTCCTCTTCTCATCTGAGCTTCAATCTGTGCCCTTCCAAAGGACACTCAGGGGTGATTTCCTTTTGCAACTAACTAAGTGCCATCAATTTCAATCGCTGAAATATTTAGCTCACAATCTAAGACTGGTAGGAATTCAAAGCCTATTCTGAAAATAGAGAATTAAATATTTCAGCACCAGCAATAGCCCGTTAATCAGATACCCTTGTCTTTAGCTAAGGAAAGCCCTTCTGGATTCAGAAAAGTTTGTTTCTTATAGCTGGAAATGCTTGTTTTCTGTTGAAGGCTACTCACATTCATATGTACTCTTTGGAGCTGGAGGTTTGCGTGTTGCCCAATTAGTCCTGATTTGTCTTCCACCAAGCCACTGTCCCCCCATCTGTTGAATTGCATTTTCTGCATCCTATCCAGGTCCAGAAAAAAATATGTTTAAAAAACCCTTCCAATACTACTAAATCATAGTAAATTCTTTTGTCTGTCATAAGCATTTATTATAGTATCACATCTAAAAAATCAAAGTCTTATCTTTAAATTTACCAAGAGGATTCAAATTATATCACTCTGATTTACAAAAGGCTTATTTGTGGCTCACCATGCTCTACAATATTTCCCACGTATTTCAAGAATTGTATCATAAAAAATCATTTATTAACAAATGAAGACTGAAGTATTACTCTTCTTTTCGGAAAAGAGCAGTATCTATTTTAAAGGAAATGTGAATGTACAAGCATTATGAAGTGAAATTCAATGAACTGCCGGCAATTTAACTTTCATTGTATTACTTGAAGACAAGATTGATCATTATTTCCAAAACCAGACAAAGGTAAGTCTTGCAGTTGCCCTGCTGTTCTTGTATCGGAATCATCCCTCCATCCCTTGCACGTAACTATAAAACGGTACATATAAAATTTAAAAATTGTAAGAAGGGGCAAGAGATTAAAGGGAGGACTTTCAGGATCCCAACCAGCCCCACGATCACACGTCCTATCCTGTCACATTTCTGGTTAATTGTTTTAATTATTTACATTTGATTATATGATTTAATCTTTTCTGTTTTAACTTGTATGCTGCCCAGTAACTTTGTAAGTGAGATGGACAATTATATACATTGAAACAAAGGGTATTTTAAAGGCTATTACAAAAAAATAAAGGAAAAAGGGATAACATGCAACATAGATATCTTGGGCTAGGTATGCTTGCTTGCTTACTTGCTATTTCCTACATCTAAACTGCAATCTCCCTCAGAGAGGGGCTCTGGGTGTGTACAATATAATCAATACATAAACAATGTAAAAAATTAATTTATTAAAATTTAAGATTAAAAATTATAAAAACATGGTAACATTCCCAAAAGGTAAAAAAAAATCAAGATGGGCATTTAGCATTAGTTAATACAGGCGTGTTTCTCTTGGGGCCAGGCAGCCCGACAGTTGGGTGGTCCTCTGTGCCCCCCAAGCAAGAGCCCAGAGCCCCTTTGTGGGTGGCCAGGAGATTGGAGGCTCAGCTCTTGGGGCCAGAGGTTCCACAAAGTGTGGGCAGCAGCAGAAATGCCCTCTTCCTAGACACCCCCCCCCCCATTGGAATCCTTCGACCGAGGGATCTGCAGCATGTCTTCCCTGCCTAACCGGGCGAGAGGCCAATGCGATGGGGCGAGCCCGGTTCATAGGTAACCTCGCCCCAGGCCATGTAGGGCTTTATAGGTCACAACCAACACCTGGAATTGAACTGGACCCGGAAGCAAACTGGCACTGAGTGCAGCTGGCAGAGCTGAGTGTTACATGCACCCTTCTTTGGGCCCCTAAAATTGCCTGCAGGGCCACAGTTTGTACCTGTTGAAGCTTCTGGATACTCTTCAAGGGTAGCCCCATGTAGAGCGCATTGCAATAGTCCAAACAGGGGATGACAAGGGCATGAGTGATGGAGCCTCCCTATCCAGGGAAGGGAGTAACTGGCGCATAACACAAAGCTGAGCAAATATTCATTTATTGTCTATCCAAATGTGGGGAAACGTATGTTAGGCCTGCCTGAGGTGACTTAGATTTGCTCCAATCAAGTGGCTCCTCTTCGGCAGCACTTGCCAAAGCCAGAACCGGATTTTGGGCAATGAGAAGTCGTTGCAAAGGGAAGGGCCGTGTTGCTTCCCAAAGCAGCTTTACTCAAGCCACATTGCTAGCAGCCCATCAGTCAGAACGGTGGTAAACAGTGGGGGAATGGCCTTTCGCGCCAGGGCAAGTGGCAAGTGATTCTCGGTCCCTTCCCTGGCTTATTTCACCACAACCCATAGCCTTCACCCATTATTCCTCCTTTGGCAACTCAGTTCAAGAATTGAAATTGCCTAAGGAGCCATTAGAACGCTGCAAGCAAGCATCCATTTTGCCTGAAGATGCGCTGCCTGTATTTTCTTTATAAATGGTGCAAAATTTTACCTACATATTCCCCAAATCTCATCTGTTCTCCACATGCAGAGTTCACTGCAGTCTCTATCTCAGCCTCACTGAGAACACCGTTCCCAAAACGGAACATAAATGCTAAGCTGAAATCTTGCTCAGGTTTGTACTAGAGTGAGATCAGAAGAGAATCTGCTTTTCATATACTTCAGTGGGTGAATGAATTAGGGTGCGTTGAGAATATTATAGTCTTGTGAAATTAGAGCAAGTGGAAAGCTATGATGCCGGAGCTATACTGCTGAAAAATCACTTAATACATCTGGACTCTTAATAATTGTGACTCATCTTGTCAGGCTCTGGATTATTAGTAACATTGTGTAGTTTACTGCCACAAGACATCTGAAATAAAGCATATCTAACTAGTTCAGCATTCTGTATTATTGCACAACCAGCTTCACCAAGATGCCTTTCGTAATAGTTACTGGATATGGTTGACCAGCCATCAATCAAAACGCAGGAACTCACCCATTTATTGAAGAAAGAAACAAAGCCATATCCTTTTGATTTTCCTGTTGCCATGTCCTTAACAACTCGGGCATCCCTGAAAAGGAAAGAGAAAGCCAGTTAAGCATCAACTGAACAGAATCAAAGTAAAAATGTCTCACACGCAGCTCATTTCTCATGTTTCTCCTTTAACAAAATGAACTTCTTAAATGCACCAGCAATATACAGTCAAAGCAATTTTCCCTTTTACTAAAGTCTTATCACATGATAGCAAAAATTAAACTTAATTCTGTAAACATGCAAAATCAATAGCTTTAAAAACAACTATTTTACAGTCGTTGGTTCACAGTTCAATGCTCTTATATACTGTTAAAAAACACTACGCATGGTCAAAGCAGCTACTCCAAGGAGTAACTGAGGGCATGTAGCTGACTAGCATATTAGCAACAGGCTCTCTTCAACCATGCAATTTATAAACTTACTATTGGCCAACACATTCTACCTACTTATTAGAAATAGAAAATAGAAAAAATGAAAAAATAGGAATTAAAAGGCATACGTCGCCTGTTAACTGAATTCTTTAATTTTCTCAGGTCAATTCGTTACCCCCTTTTTGGACTTGGGCAGCTGTAAATTTTGAGAAATTGACATTTTCAGAAATGGTTGCATTATGGAAGAAAATAAACACTAACATGTTTTTTAAACTATACACTATTAAATAATTTTTAAAAACTGCATTCGTAATTAACAATCATACAGGACTGATTGAAAACTACAAAGTATATAAAGTAAAAATTTATAAAAGTAAATAGAAAAACTACAACGTTTGTCCACTGTGAACTGTAGCTTGCAGTTAGCCATGGCAATGCTGTCCATTCTTCAGAGACATTCTGCAAAATAACCAGAGCCCTATTATTTGAGATTGAGTTAAGAAAGACAAAGACCCAGCTACAATAGCTAAACCCCACTGGCGGAAATGCCATTTTTATTCGTTAAGGGCCTCTCAGATCATTTATGCATTGAGGGTGCACTATCGAGAAGGCTTAAGACATGCGGCCATCTTTACCCTCCCCAACCCACACGATTTAGGCACTTGACACGCACAGACACACAATCACAGAGTGAAGCCAGGGGGAAGGCCATGCAGGGTACCCGACAGACACAGTCCCATACACTGAAGCTGGAAGAGGCTTCCTGGAAGGCCAAGCAGTCCTCCAAAGAATTTCTACAGACACTCAGGATCTACCTTCTGGTACTTAAGATACAGGGAAGAAGCTAAGGAATTGTAAAGTCACTGAAACAGCCAACTACTTATCAAGATCATTAAAGATATGACTCTATTAAGAGAAAGAAAATGACCAAATAATCCAGAAGAAATGGATATTTGCCTTAAATTTTAGTTGTCTAAGTTAGAGCAGGGAACAATTAGTTTCATAATGACATGGACTTAACACGTAGCTATCATTTTTTAAAATAAGAACCCAAACCACAAACACATAGTCATGCTAGTCAAACCCTGATAGAATAAATGCATTTGTACAATTATCAATTTGTTCTAAGTATACATTAAAGTTTATACAAATACTGAATTATTCAAAGCAATACTTCTGGAACTAGCAGTAGACTATCAGAAATTATTTTCACCCAGAATTTGAAAGTCACCCCGTCAAGAGAATAAAGTACGTTTTTAACATTTTCAGTATACTAAATATGTAGCATTATAGTTCAGCTATTAAAAATAACAGATGAAGTACACGTTCTTCTACTTCTACTTTCTGAATTAGATAAAGGAAACTTGAAAGACCGCATGCTGGTTATGTTTTTATTCTTATTTATTTTCTAATGTTCTGTCTTCCTTGTCACATCTTCAGTGGTTAAGGAACAAGAGTTTGGGCTACTGATGTAATGTAAGTACACCGGTACACATTAACCCTGGTTAGGATTAGCACCAACATTAGATGTGCAGAGAGTCTTTATTCTGCCCTTCCTACATCTAGACCGACACAAATCTCAGTGTAGCTATTGAGAATCCCTTAGAATAAAGCTCTCTCTGGGGTGGGTAGCAGACAGGCCTTCCCCTTCAAGAACCAACTGCAGACTTATATCACAGCATTAGCAGAACTTTTAAGTTAATTACAAGTTTATCACATTAAAAGCAGAGTTGCTTTGATTGCAGAAATTTAAACTTAAATACTAAACTTGGGCAAATCTTGATCTGGAATGTGTTCTAAGGCCTTCAATTGGCCAAGTCCAGGAACCAAGCCATCATCAAGTTCTATATATCTTGTGTTTATATATTCTATATATCCTGCTGTGTAAATCCAGTCATTGTGGGTTGTGAAGCCTGGTTTCTGGCACCCTGAAAATCTCAGGCCTCAAAATAGAATAAAATGATATCCAAAAGATGCTGGAACAGAAATAGACTGGACACCTGAATGAGGAACAACTTAAGGGCTGCAATTGTAGGTTCACTTAGTCATCTTCTTTTTATCTCAGTCTGTCTGAATCAAAATCAAACAACTGTTTCCAAACAGGGACAGACCACTTTTACCAGTACTAAGGGCTACAGGGACCTCCACAAAAGTATTGTACTCTTTAAAGGCCAACAGATGTAACTGTAGGGGTGCAGGGGGGAGGGGAAGAAATGCACTCCCCTCCTCCATCCCACAGGGCCACCCTGTGAATATGGAAGATCTGAAGAGGAACCACAACCACGTGCAATTGAAGGGATTTGTCTTCATGGGAATGGCAAACCGGTGCAGCTCAAGTGATCTATGGTTAGTTCTGAGCCACATTCAGGGAGGCAGAGGGGTGGGACTGAAGCACACATGCCCATCGCCTTCACTGACGTTAGGAGTTTATCCCTGCAAGGGGTCATGAATCGGATACTTCAACTGCAGCTGACAAACAACACGTTTTATGCTGCTACTCAATGCACTATAAATATTAAAGGTTCCTTTTTACTTCCATTCAAGTGTGTCCCATTCTCAAGAGAGTGCCTGGACATATCCCTGCAGTTTTCTTGCCAAGGTTTGTCAGAAGTGGTTTGCCACTGCCTCCTTTCTAGGGCTGAGAGAAGTGGCTGGCTTGATGTCCAAGCAGAAACCATAGTTTTTCGTTTTCTAGCCTGATGACTTAACTACTACACCAAACTGGTTTATCCTTTGAACGAAAACCGAAGGGATTTTTAGCTTATACATCTCAGAAGAATGCTTACATATTATATTTTTTGCTTCTGAATCCTAGAAGTCAAAACATTTTAATCAAAAGTTCTTCTTTAGGAAAAAGAACACTAAGAATAACCTTTGGTCAAAGGCTTCCTTTCCACCCCAGAAAGAAAACTTTTTCTCAAAACAAATCAGAGCCTACCATCAAGTATTTTAATTTTTAACATGGTACCCATTGACACGCACTAGGATTACTACCCAATTACAACATAAGATACTCTGCTTTTTTCAGAATAAGTAGTATAGTCGCTTTTTGTGAGATGGGCGGCTATACGAATTTGATTATTAAATACATATTGTATTGTAAGAGAATTAATGGAATTCCGTATTGTTTAAGTTTCTTTTCCATTAACATGGCTTCTTAGGTATTGTTTTGTTAGTTGCCCAGTTATTTGTTTAAGACAGGCAGCCACAATACCTGTGACTAAATGAGTATGTAAAATAAAAAGCTCTCATGATATAGGGGAAAGGAGCACAAGTCTCGGGATTCAGGCTGCAGCTGAAGTGTCTTGTTCTTGCTTGGGGTAGGGGCTGGGGAGAGAGAGGCAAAGCTAGAAGGGGAATATCTTACAAGTTTGGAGGGGCAGAGGAAGAATGTCACCAATCTGCTGTCTGAAAAAAGGGTGGCCATGTTTATGACAGCAGCTATTTTGAGAGAGGGCCATAAAGGACTCCCAACCTTCCCAAAGCCAGAGAGAGTTGGGGGCCTTTAAGACTGGGTAATCCTGCCTCAGCAGTTACTGGCAGCTAGGCCCAAGGCAGAGAGGGCTGCCTCAAGTCTACCCCAGGCAGAGAGAGACATCTCTAGGGATAGGGGAAAAACAGCCTTGTTCTTTCTTTTGCTGGCCCAGGAACGGTCACAACCTATTTTTATTTAATGGGCCCTTCGGGAACAGAACAGTGCTAGAACACAAGCAAGAAGCCTTGCAAAGGGAAGCACTCTTTCTCATAGCTTTGTGGGCAAGAACAGGCAGCCTCTTCTCACCCATTCAGAATGGATGGATAAACCCTAACTAGGCTCGGGGTTGCACATTATATGAGCAGCTGAACTCGACTCAGCAGCAGGCTTTCTTGCTCAGAACAGCTTCTAAGTTGTTTGAGGCTCAAGTGGTCTCTTCAAGTAATCTGTACCACGCAAACAGCCAGCAGAGACCAGCCGCTCTAGGAACACTCTCTCCCCACTTTCCACTTTAATCATTATTGCTCATGCCACATAGAATGAAACAGGCAAAAGGGCAGCCCGCACCCTAATTTCATCTATACCAATGCTAATCCCAATTGGGCAATCTGATTTTTCATTTTAAAAAAACAAACACATTTTTAATCTGCAATAAAGGGAAGATTTCCAGCCAACTGTGCATCAGCTCGGAGGTGGATTCTCCCAGTTGGCCAGAGCCTTTGTGATCGTGTGCTCGGGGCCCATAGCATTTCCCTGCACTGCACTGCGCAGATCCAGGCAATGTGAGCAGCATACAAGACAACTTACTCTTGGCTTTTATCAGTCCTGAAAACAGCTAATTTAAGTGTGGTTGAATCAAGGTTTGCAACGGTCAGAAATCATTTGAAGACCAGTCTTTAATAGGAGGAAGCAAGAGACCCGCTCATCTCCTTTGGGTCTCAGGAGGTCTGCACAAGTTACAAAATGAATGAATCGTTTCACAACATCTACATTTCGAAATGAGTTTTTCAAGCTGTTGCTATTCAACCTTTGGCAAGTTCTAAAATCAGATTAAGTAAAAGGATACATTGTTATTGTGTTACTCTAGCTCCATTGGACATCTGTAGCAACAGCAGCAATGCACTACACTGGATACCAATTTCTAGTTTATTTTATTTAATAGAGCACCCATTTCACAAAAAGCCAAAGTCTTGCAGGCCATATTTTCCATGAAACCCGATGAGTTTGAAAGCTGCTTTGATGAGACTATATGAAGCCTCAGGAGACACTCAAGAGACCTTACTTATTGTGAGAATCCATTCTAGAAAGTGAACTAAATTATGTCATAGAACACAGATTTTCAAATATCGCAAAATTTACGTATCTTCTAAAATACTAAACACAATTAGTAAAACTAACTGGATTATTTGATAATCTCAATAAACTTTTTTAAAAAGATGCTTCTCTTTAAAGAATATAAATTAATTTGCCAACACCCTATTCACTGCATTCAACTGAATATTTCATTTTCCCCAGCATCTGACAATAAGACGTTACTTACGATATTCTTCCAAATGGTGCAAAAGCTGCTTTTATATCTTCAGTTGTAATTTCTGGGCTGAGGTCTCCAACAAAGACATGGAAGTGGTCTTATCAAGAAAAGAGAAAAATGTACAAGTTTGCAGAGTGTTCATAGAAGTGTAGGTGATGGTAATTTTAAAAATCTTTTACTGATTTCCACACAAATAGAAACTACATGAAAACTATATTTTATTAACCTATCAGATAACAAAATACAACATTGTTTTATTATATATCCATCAGGAGACATGGCAGTACAAAAGTATAGAAAATTTACATAAAACTAACATTTGTTTTTATATTAACTGTAAATATTCATAGCAGAAAATGTATTACCATGAGAACTATGCTCATCTAGCTCAAAGCCAGAGCAAACATATGCTGCGTTTGTAGCTTTGTTGTGTAGTACTAGCGTTAAAAAAAGCTACCGCATCTATTGGTTCCGTGAGCAAAAGAGTAAAATTTACACAAACTAGTTATGGAGAACCTAAGTTACATATAGCTCAAACTTAAGTCATATTTTGTGAAGAACAGTCAAAAAGATACCTTGCATTGCAACAGTTTGATGTTAAAGTATTTGACAGTTTTCTGAAAAGCCAAGAGTTTTGATTGCCCAGCCTTTACACCATGTGAATCCATGTAAATTCAAAGTATGTGAAATCCATGAGCAAGTGAACTAAGACTGAAGGCAACAGAACGGAAAGAGTAATCCCTTCATAATTTAGATTAGATCCATTTACATAAGAACTGGCGAAACACAGGTGTCATATCTAAGGAGGTTCTTCATAGTCACACAAAGCCCACTTCAATTTTCCGCACCTCTAACAGGTTTCACGGCACACCTGGCGCTGCAACAGCACCGCTCTGGCAAGAATCCCTTTACATCCTCCCCAAGTTCTCAGAGCTCTCAGGCCGGGCAAGTAGAGAGGCAGCCCTGGGTTGCCGAATGACAGGAGGGAAGGCAGGTCCAATTGGAGGAGCAACTGGTACCCCGCAAGAAGTGTGGGGATGCAGGGTGGGCAGCAGCTTCCCCTCACAGAGGGGACACGCCCGCTGGGCTCACAGGGCTTACAAGTCGGCAACAGTCCACATCCTGATCCATCTGAGAGAGGAGGAGGAGGCAGAAAGCTTGCGACAACATAATCATCCCCCCAACAGCTTCAGGCGGTTAGTGAATAGATACCCCTGAGAGATTTCATTTTATGTTTAAGAAGATACAATTACCTTGTGAACGCAGTGTGTTGACAACGGTACTACCTGATGACAAAGATTAGATTTGTTCTTAAGTTTATTAACACAAACACATTAAATAATATCTTAGGATAATGATCAAAATAATAGGGCAAATATTTGCATGATGCTTATTGCTTAACATTAAAAACACTTTTGTGCAAATAAAGAGTAATGACTCAGGATAGGAAGGGACTTACTGCTGGTATCTTTCTTCTGGCTGCTGGGGGTTGTTGCCCAGTTCACTTTGACCTCCTAGAAATAATATTTACTAGAATTATATCCAGGAAAGTTAGAACAGATTAATGTAATCTGCAATCCTGTCAATGATTTGACATGTTATACAGTGAAACCTTGAATTAATTGGGGAGGGGGTGGGGCTGGGGCGGAGGAGGAGAAGGCACCGTTCCTGAATATCAGGGGAACTGCAAATCGAATCGTTCGTGGCAACTTGTCACATGGGCTACACCATCAGAGACAAATGACACAAGTCGCTACAATTAATGTTAACATAAATTTAACTGACATAAATTTAAACTGATGTTTTATCTACTTCAGAGGCAACAGACTTGCCCATTGCTTCTGGGAAAAATCCAGGCAAAAAATTCATCCATGAAATCCAAAGGCTGCTAAACAGGCATCCATTAGATTGAGCTTTTGCAACGTTTAAAACATGATTTTGCTGTATTTAGCAATTAAGTGGTTTATCAAAAACAAGAAGACTCTTCCGCAAATGAAGTTGAATAGCAAGTAACTTTAAATAGTTTTATTTATTTATTTATTTATTTATTTATTTTTACATTTATATACCGCCCCATTCCGAAGACTTGGGGCAGTTTACAGCTTATAAGCAAAAAAAAAAAAAAAAGTTTTCCTTTTTATAACCTTATGCTTTATTTTGCCAAACTACTTTCCCCGAGTTTCATTTGTGAAGTCATCATGCAATTTTAGCTCAAAATGTTCTTTAAGAACTCAGTTTAATTCTGCAACACGTAAGGCTCAAACAGGATAAAAGTTTACCTTTCGATTTTCTTCTTTTTTAAAACATGCTTTCATCCATCTATTTAAAGCCACAGTCCTGCTCCACGTCCCCTTTAGACCTGAGAGCTTACCTTACCCATTATCTTCCGCCCATTCATTGCCGCTAAAGCTGCGGCTGCGTGACGATGCTCATAGAATTCCACAAAACAGTACGGATCATTCCCAGCTGTCTGCTTAAACAGAGAGGACAAACAGTCACTCTAGCAAGAGCCTTTGTTAATCACATCAAAATATTGACAGAGAAAGGGACATTCTAGCCCCAAAGAAAGTATTCAAAGCAATTGTTTTATTTATTTTTTAACAGCCAAACTGAAAGAGCAATCCTGTACATCCTATACCTGAATCACTAAACCTGATGGATATTTTTGAACAGGCACACGTTCCTTTTATATTTTGTACTTCTTTGTAATTTTATTTATTTTATTTTTCTTTAACAGGATTACAGCATTTCCAGATGATTTCACAAACCTTTGAAAGTATTTTTAGAATGAGTTTTAATATTAAATATTTAATATTAAAGTAAATTTTACAGTATAAAAGTAGTAACACTATCCATTATATTTTGCTATTCTGAATGTGATTCAGTATCCTACATGTACCGCAAAGTTGATGAGATGCAGGCAACAGGAAGTTAGCTTGCAAGGACCTCTCTAAATTAAAGATTCTAGTTTCATTTAGCAATGTGAGCAGCTTAGGGCAGGCACGTCTAACCTGCAGCCCATGGCCTATATGCAGTCCTGGACAGGTAGTAATGCAGCCCTAAAAGCTGATCAAAAACGTTAAAAAACAAAAACAAAGGAAGTTTATTAATTATATACATTAACTGTTATATATTTTACACTTCACTCAGTGCGGGCCAGGCGAGCCAAAAGGTTGAACAACCATGACTTAGGATAAAATGGGACTTGGACTGCACTCCTGGCATATTGGCTAACATGTGCTGACAAGCAGCATCCTATCTATCAGGTAACGTGATTGGTTAGCTAAAGCCATTTATCTGATCTACTTTTCCCCCCTCTGTCTTAGTATGTGAATTCTGGTGTTGACTATGGAAATGCAAGACTGCAGGCTATAATTTACACTAAGAGAATGAATTAACAAAGAAAAATAGGCCATTTGTTTGTGAAATTGAGTGAAAGGGGAAGGAAGGGTACATGTAAATGAAAGTTTCTGAATTCATTAAGTTGGCAAATAGATGCAGAGAAACCAAGGAAAACTAGAACAGTTGCACTAGAAATAAAATATTGTTTTGGAAATGGCATACTATCCCCATGCTTTTTTAATGCATATATGGATAAATGTATGAGGAATATTTATAGTGGCATTATTTGTACTTTGATTAGAAGTATCCATGTACATTTACTTTGTTATGCAAACAAAGTCATATTAGACCCAGAATAATTTGCAGCAAGTATTAGAATATACAATTTAAAGATTATGGATCTGAAAATTCTGAGAACCAACAATTGTATTTTAACAAAACATGTAAAAATAGCTGCAAATTATGTAAAAACTACAACAAGCAGGTAAACTTACATACATCAGTAGAATGTTTCTTAAAGATGCAGAAATGGCTAGAGAAGATTTATACAGTGAAAGTGTTGATAATGGAATAGCACTCTTTATCCAAATATGTGAAAATGGCTGTTATAGGAAGATAGGGTTGAGTATGACAGGAGAAATATAGCCTTAATTTAGTAGGGATAGATTACTTAAGAGATGTGTAGCAAAATAAAACAGGGTCAAGAATGAATGATTATTGAACGAATATGGATGAAATATGAATAGGAGGAGCCTATGAAAGTAGTGTGTTGAGGCTGCTCTGCCATACTGAAAAAAAGAAAAAGGATCAAGTGATTAAAAACAATGTATTTGTGAAAAATGAATGGGCAGAGAGCAAGGGGAAGGCCAAAATTTAAAAAGCAAAGAGCAACATATGTGGTGGAATGGGGCAGTCAGGAGATGTTGAAAGAAAAAGGTCTATGTAAGAGAAGGACTGGCAGAACCTGGGGGTGAAGTTAAAAGAGGGATGAGCCTAGAATCCCTTATGTAGCCACGAGCGACATACAACTCTGTATTTCCACTCTCGGTGGCCAAAGTGATGCTGTGGCTGCCCTTTTGTGGGGCTGGAGGCTGTGGGGGCCTGGATGGGGGAGAACAGGTCTCATCAACCTGGTTATTCTGGCTGGTGGAGCCCAGGAGGGCCTTTTCTGCTGCTGCTGCTCCTGCCCTCTGGAACATCTTGATCCCTGATGTGAGGTTGGCCCCAACCCTCCTATCTTTTCATAAGGGCTGAAAGATGTGGCTTTGCCAGTCAGCTTGGGTCCCCGGGGGGGGGGGGGGG
>JANHFL010001991.1:41848-56218 GCA_032468155.1 Oxyrhabdium leporinum | reverse complement strand
CTCCCTCCCCCAAAGTCTTATCAGTGGGCATGATGGATGAGGGTTATTTACTGCTCACTGTATTCAAATGAAATGCATTTTGCTTTTCCCTGGACCCTTCTATTTTTGGGAAGCAAGGTCTCAGTCTGCCACGGAAAGAAAAAGACCAGGAAATTGCTTGGCTCTAAAATTGCTTTGTTGCTTTGTCATATCATAATTGTGTAGAGGGCCACAAGATGGCTTGGTTTAAATCAATCAATCAAAGCTTCATGAATTTCTCTCGATCTGAAAAGTAAGTATAGTCCATGCTGGTTTGTACCTGGATGGGTGGCCAAGACTACAGGCTAGAGTGGGAGTCAAAGAACACCCCAAAGAGGAAGAGCTGAACTCAACTCGAGGGCTTCTTTACCTTTTGAAATCTCAAACACAGCCTGTGGGTGCTTTGAGTGGGAGACTCTAGTAGCAGACAGAGGAGCACAAAGTAACGAACACCCTGAATGTTCAATGAAAGAGGTAGGTACAAAACCATCTCTGCAGTTAAGTAAAAGACCAACAGCAGATGAAACTGGCGATGGCCTACCCCCCAAAAAAAAGTTCGACTGGCAGCCAGCAATTAGATAAATGCCAGTCACCACTTCCTAAAACACTATTTCTCAACCTTAGCAACTTTAAGATTTCAACATCCGGAATTCCCCAGCCAGCATGCTAAGAGTTGGAACCCAAGCATCTTAAAAGTTGCTGTGGTTGAAAAATACTGCATTAAAACGTAATAAGAAGAGGTTCCATCTAGGGATTTCCTTAGCGAGGGAGAGGTTTGGCAAAACCAGGACTCTCTTCAATACAACAGCCCCGACCTGGTGGATTTCTACTCTCTTCATCATCTGGGGGATGATGGAAGACGAAAGCAGAACTTTCTGCACCAAGGTGGAGAGCTGACACTATCAAAGGATAATAAACGGCAGCTCTGGTTGTGTTTTCTTCAAAAATAAGACAGAGACATCAACTCAAAATAGTTCAGATATTCATTATTGAGAGTGTATGTTGCCCCACTGCTTGATATATTTTGCACCATTGCAAGATCCTTAGTCCGTTCGCCCCTCTCCCCACCCAACCCAACCCAACCCATCGCAACCCGCCTTTTTCGGTCCAGGATCTATCGGTACCAGTCGCACGACTACGCCTTCAGCAGCCCTGAGAATCTGCTCCATGCCCTCGGAGGGGCGGGCTTCCTTCACATGTTGAACCAGACTATCGATGAGTCCCTGCAAAAGGCCAGATTCTCTCAGGCATTCATCAATGAGATGGTCTCCCCTATCATGCGAGTCAACTACGGGCAAAGCGCCAGCATCAACGGCTTCGTGGGTGAGTGGCGTTTGTTCCTAAGTAGCAAATTGAGCGTCGCACCACTGGACGTCCCCTTGTGCTTCTTGCACAACTTGCTCCACTTCTGAAAAACCTGGCCAAGAAAACTGCAGGGACCAGTCCAGATAGTCTGAGAATCAGACATGATTGAACAGAAGGAAGAAAAATGTACCAAGACCCGCAGGCATACATTTTGGGGAACGTTTCTGGATTTCCCTGCAAAAAAAAAATGAACGGGGGAAACAAATCCCCCCCCCCCCCAAACAGACAGGACTTTCCATCCTTCTTTGAAAGGTAGCAAACGACAGTTGAAAATGGAGCATCAGTTACTTCCCTTCTTGTATTATAGGATGGCTGATTTTGTGCATTACTCAGTAAGCCATAGCGGTTTGATTTGTTCATAAGAGTAACTCATAAACACAAGTGTCCGGTGACTGGGTTCACATATTTTTTAAAGCCAATGTGCAGTTTTTAAATTTTTGGCTTAGTTTTATTTCTGACCCTGTCACTGAATCACTTCAGCCTCAGCTATTGTCTTGTTTAGGTGTGTCTGACCAATTTTTTCCTGGATGTTGTTTCTTTGCAGGAGCTGTATCTTTGGCCGGAGCAAGTGGAGGACTTTGGTCAGTAGAAGGTGGCAATAAATTGGTGTGTACAGGCCTTCTGTATGCTTCCAAAGCCCAGCTGATTTCTGGTCCCGTTATCTCCGTAGAAGCAAAAACAAGGCCAAAGGGCCGTGCAGGTGTGGTTGCCTCATATTTAGTTATTTACTTCACATTTGCAAAATATAAGTTTATCAAGCGTGAAAGTTGTGGAAGATTGAAAAAAGAAGTGGGCAATCTGTTGCCCTCCACAAGTTTTGGCCACAAGAGCTGGAGTTGATGGGTGTCTGCAGTCTTAAGATGGCGAGTCCTGCGTCATTGCTGGGAAAAGAGATGGCACTGGATGTTGGGCTTTGCTGCAGGCGAGCTCCCCATTTTTAAAAATTAGATCATTTTAAATCCCGCCTAAGTTGGGTGGGACATCAGCAGAGACCCCATGAACACGGTGGTCGTGGAAAGCTGCTTCCCAGAGCCAAAAGTCAGAAGCAGCAGCCCCAGATTGGAAGAGAGGCGGGGAAGAGGAAGCTGTGTGATGAGTGAGACGGAGAAGCCCGGGGGGGGGGGTGCTGCCATCCCCCAAACACAACATACGGTGGGGGTTGATTCCACTCCTTCCTTTCAAGCCAACCTGGATTGTTGGGAAGAATTTTCATCACAGCAACCTCCCTCTTTGGCTGTCAGCATCTGCCATTTTGGAGATGATGAAACTTGGCAGGCAGGTTACCTGATTGGGACATTGCTTCAGAGTGAAATGAGGCCTGGGACCAATTACTATTACCGATGGTGGTCACGACATGGAGAAAGGCATCTCAAAGGGTGTCTGAGTGTGGCTGGAGAGGGAAGAATAGCTTGAGAATCGTGCAGCCCTGGCATTCTGCTGCTCTCTGAAAAAAGTCAACTTGCCAGCACAAAAATGCCTACCCTGTCCTCTTTCACATTGGGAAAACGCCCCCAAAATCTGTCTTGGGCAGTAAAACTTGTAGTGACTGCTACTTTCATTTCTTTTGGTTGTTTTGAAGGTGGCCTGACAAAGCAATACGAGGTTACCTACAACTCTACGTCTGGAGTAACATCAGGTCTTTACGACATCCTCCTCATCGCTACTCCCTTGCAGCGCAAAATCGCCAACATAACTTTCCACAACTTCGACCCACAGATCCCAGAGTTCTCTACTCCCTACCACCAGACGGTGGCAACATTTGTCCACGGGCACATCAACGCTTCTTTTTTTGGCTATCGGGATCCTTCTCAGTTCAGCCTGAAGGCCATTTTCACGATGGAGGATCCTCATCTGTTCATCAGCAGCCTTGGGGTGGTTTCTCCTGTGAAGGACAACCACCTGGGCCCTCCTGTCTGGAAAGTGTTCTCCCGTCAGCTGCTGACCGATGAGCAACTGAAGCTGCTTTTCTCATCCTATGATTTGGTGGAAGTGCGGAAATGGCTGGCCTACCCACACTACGCCCCCCCCCAGAAGTGCCCACCTTTCATTCTCCATGACCACATGTATTACGTCAATGCCATAGAATGGGCAGCAAGTGCCATGGAGATGAGCGCAATCTCTGCCAAAAATGCGGCTCTCTTGGCTCACCATCATTGGTACAATAAGATGGACAGGATTGATCAAGAGGACTTGCATGAGAGACTCAAGACAGAGCTTTGACTTGGCATGACAACGATTGGGGGGAGGCATCGAAGGGTATGGGAAGCTTGCGGCGTATCTTGTGTTGGGTATGAGTGCGCAAAATGTCTGAACTTTGAAATGCTCCATTTGCAGCCCAAAATGTTAAGCTTCAAATGTCTTCACTTGGCAGTAACTAGGGCAGTTTTAAGCTCAGAACATTCCTACAAGGGCCAAAATATTTTTAGTGAGGTAAGAAAGGTTTTGAAAATGTTTCAAGCTTCAAAGTTTGCAACCATCACCGTTCATCCTACTTTGGTACTCCCAAGAAAACAGGCTTAAAGGGAATTCTTGGCAACAGCCTTTTAAAAACTACTGTACCTTCTGGATTTCTTTTGCAAATCACGTTATTTGTTACAAGTAATTCTTTGGGGCACAAAAAAAACCTTGAATAAAGCCTTCGGGCTGACAACTCAGGTATTGTATATAGCAGTGTTTCTTAAAACCACTGGAAAAAGTTGTCAGGAGACTTCATGTACTTAGTTTCACAGACAATGACTCCCAACAATTCATTAGTTTTGATTGGAAGATATTTTTTACAATTCTGGAAGCCATTAGTTTGACAGAATGACATAGAAGAAAATGAATATGCCTGATTTGAATCTCTGAATTGAGCTATTCAAATAACTGAAGTGATGCCTTTAAAATTTGTACTTTATAAGCTTTTAATGTAGTTATGCAAATGAGGATTTGTAAGAGAATTCAGCTGCGTAGTGAAATGAGGTATCAGTTCTAAATAAGCCCCTTCTTTTTTTGAAGGGAAAGGAAATTGGGCGTTCAGGATTGCTTTGACAAACTCTTTCCACACATAAGTACCAGATCAACCGAGTGTTGAGCCATTTCGTTGTGACGAGAATTGATACTGGCTTGTTGCCTTGCTGTGGGCAGAGGGTCCAGCCCAAAGTCCCCCAGCCGGCTTTAGTGCCCAAGACAGGACTGGAACTCACAGTCCCCTGGTTTCTGGCCTGGTGCCTTCACCACTAGACCAAACTTCGTATTAAAAAAATACAGCTTGAGGGGAAAATAAAGTATGAAATGGAGAGAAGGATTAATCAAAATTATCTGCCTTTTGATGCTTATTCAGGCAGTCGGGAAAATTGTACTAGCAAGCAGCTTTTACCTAAAAACAGCAGGAAACAACGTACCTCTACTGCCAGGTGTGTGGTTCTCTGAATCGCTCATGCCATCCACTCGTGAACGTGTTAGGCAGAGAATTGGGCAGCAGCAATTTGCAGGTAACGATTGGGTATGCTTTCTAACTTTTATTAAAAGTGGGAAAAACATTCTTGTGGTGTTGTGCTTTTTCACAAATGCGTGGCTAAGGATCTGCAGTTGAGAATTCTAGAAAGATGTCTCACCAATACAACAAAGAGGGTTACATTATAGGAGGTTCGAGTTGAATTATGGCCACAATTGGCACGACTGGATTCTCAGTTGTTGAGCAAAGTGGTCATTAAACAAGACACCCACGTGATCGCTTTGCTCAATGACCGCAATCCTGGCTCTAATTGGCTGCAATCATTAAGTGATTATATAGGTGGTTAAGTGGACAGAGGAAGAGCTGTGTCAGGAGGGGAGGTAACTCCCCGGTTGCATGGAAGGGAACTCGAGACCCACAGAGACAAAGCTGGGCTCTCAAAGAGCCGAGCTGTTTCTACATCCTGCCACGAAAGTTCATCTCTCTCGGCACGCAGCAGAACGGTTTTGGTCAGCTGCAGACATTGGACTTTCAGGTGACTACCTGTGTCTTCACAGGAGTTCCGCTCCTTTCCACGTGGCAAGGGGAGTTCCTCTGCAGAAACAGAACTCGGATCTTCGGGAGGTGACTGAAACCAAATGCCCTTCCCAGCAGGCAGCCCTTTCACTCCCAAAGAACTGCCTGCCAGGAGAGAGCCCCAGTTTCCTGGCAGTCTGCAACTTTCCCAGCCAGCTTCCCCACTGACTTTCTCAGGAAGCCAGCAGAGAAGACTGCAAGTGGCAATCTCATGATTGCAGGATGCTTGGCAATGGTTGTGTGACCAGGTTGCCGACACCCAGATTACAATCACATGACTGGATCAAAACATGACAGCTGGAAGTGCCCCTTTCCAAGCTGTTGTACTTTCAAAATGATTGTTTAACAACTGGTCATAGGTCGAGGACTTCTCAAGTCATAAAGCGGGATCTTAAATGTTCATAATGCTGGCTTATCACCATTGCCAGTTCATTTCTCATTCAACTTGTTTGGAATTGTTTTGTTCACTTGTTTATTAAGCAAAATATGTGGAACACTAATATTATCCTATCTCCACTCCTGTACCTGGATTTTAATTTTTTCAAATTTCATATATTCCCAAATTATTTTTTCAAAGTTGTGAAACAAGTTATACCAACTTTTAAGAATTTATTTTTAAAAAAATGTAAACATGGAATCATCCTGTAGAACCAACAATAAAAAGAGCCAGTACTTCATTTTTTATACTCGTTCCAGGGCTTCCAGCATAATAATGCTGTTTCCTCGTATTACCTAGAAATCAGAACAAATAATTATCATTAGCATACCTAAGAATGAATTTGAAGGGGAAAAAATTAAGCTAGTTTCAAGATGACTAAAGACAGTCAATAAAGACAGTTCTACAACTGTAATCCAGAAATGTCCATGACAGATTGCTTAGTCTTTCATGGGAGTATTTTTGCTCCACTAGGAGAGCATCTGTTGGGTGCTTCTGGTGACCCCAATCTAAAAGTATTGACAAAGGTCCTAGTTCTTAAGTGTCAAGAGTGCCTGGAGGAGAATTTAAAAGTTTTGACCTAAATCACAAAATACAAATGCCAATTGCTTCCTTACTGCTGGAATCAACACAAGTTGATTTATATTGCAAATCTATTTATACAGTTGTTGAGCATAAAAGAGTCTGCCTTGCGCTGTGCCATGACAGAACGCAACAGCCTAACATTCCCTTCCCTGGCAAAACAGCTTCCACAATTCTTATAACTTAATTCATTTTTGCTTACCACCATCCCTATGTTGTTCTGTTGTCCACCAGGTGCCATTTCCACACATTCATCTATCACCAAATTCATGAATGGATCAAAACCTCTTAATATCCCTTGAACATGCCGACCTCCGTTTAGTTTTACTGCGAAGAACAGACAGCAAGTTATCCTCAATATAATTTGCTATGGCCATTTTCCCACTACAACTAAAGTGCAAGAAATTAGCACATAAGGCTTCCAACAGTTTTCGTTAAATCACAATTCTTTTAAACCAAACTTGTATTCAGTGAGCAAATAAGCCCCAGGAGACACGATCAATTCTTTCACCATCTCCTTCACTATTTAAGAGTTACATGTATACTTAGAACAAGCTAAAGGCAAGTGTGAAACAACACTAGTAGCTGAATGTCATTTGCTATTTCATGCAGAGGTTCAACAGTGATTCACAAGACAAACCACATTCACTGAGACTGCAAATACTATTTTTTTTCTGCTGTTCGTTCCCTCCTCTGGTGAACTGAAGCATCCATTCTAAGATGATCTCTTCAGCAGCATTAACACAGTCAATACAAGTATTGTGTATTTCTGTAGAAGTGTAGTAATTCTTTGCATACAGTGCAACTCCTTCCCCTTTTTGAGTTGGGCTTGTTTCTTTTCAACAATTTATATCCTTCTAGGTGTGTATTCCAATTATGGTTTCCATCCCACTAGAGATACCGAGGTCCCTGCATTGTTCATCCTACGATTTAGCCTCCAGACCCTTTATCATCTTTGTTGCTCTTCTCTGCATGTTTGTATTATGGTGACCAGAACTGGACACAGATACAAGGAAACAGATACAGGGAGACCAAACCTTTAATGAATTAATTCTGTAAATCAATACAGAATTAATGAACCATTTAGGACGTAAAAGACCAACATTTGGGAAAGTACTGAGATGCAATGGATAGAGAAAATAAGGGGAAGTGAGCACATCTCAGGAAAACAAGGTAACCAGACGGAAATAAATTGTATGTTTTTTTCCTTGCAAAACAGAATCTTTAAAACAATCAGTTCACTTACATGATAGCTTCTTGTCCATAAACCTGAAAATTCAAAACAGAGGAAATAAGCTTGATACAATTCATAATAAAGAAAAATTAACTCAACTAATTTCATCTCAGTGTAAGAAATATGCAGGTTCACAGTCTTTAAAACGATAACTTATAGCCCATCCTTTATGAAACACTTTCTTAAGCAATCTTACAAAGCTGCTGTCATTTCTCTTCGTAACTTGGCCTTGTGTACGTCTGGTCCATTTCCTGACTGAGGAATGGGAAATTCCAAAGCTTTGAGCATAGGATGGTGCAAGAACAGTCAATGCACAGACACACCAGGAAATTGTTCTCAGGAAAGACAGTCCCTTTGTGCAGCTGCTTTTAGACTCAAGGCCCCAGAAGAAGTTTTACCAATGGGCATGGGGACGGGTTGTTTTGTGGGGTTACTTTGGCTGGGAGATTTATATATTTTATGTTGGACTGAATTATAATCTTATCTATCGATTGTATTTATACAGGAGTGTGACTGGCTAGTGAATAAAAAAAAGGAAATCACAAAAAACTGTATCAAAAACATTCTGCAGTTAAGAACAACAATTAGGATTACTATTAGTAGTAGAGAATGTTTTTGTAGGCAATACAGCCATCTCACTAATTCACCACTTCCTTGAGATTTTAAAAATTGTTTTATATTGTGTTTCCCTCATTCTTATATTAGATTGTTCTTTTTTGTTGAATTTATATTTGGTTTAATAAAGTTTGTAGGCTGCCCAGTCATGGAAAAAACATATGTGGTCCCAAGCATTCAAAAACTACTTGATGGCACATAATCAATCATATACGAAAGATGGATTGCTCAAGGACAAGTATAAAAAAATGGAAAGAGGGACACGTAACTAAGGCAGAATAACAGCAAATAGCCTGAATCTACAAACACGATACACAAAAGATGTTGAGTCTCTAGAAAGAGTGCAGGGAACAGCAAGGAAGATGAACAGCGGCCAACCTATCCTCCAAAGCAACAGAAGGCAAGACAAGAAGCAACGGATGGAAACTAATCAAGGAGAGAAGCAACCTGGAAAGTAACGAGAAACTTCCTAACATTGACAAAAATTAACCGGCGGAACAGCTTGCCACCAGAGGTTGTGAGAACTCCATCACTGGAGGCTTTCACGAAGAGCCTGGAGAGCCACGTGTCTGAACCGGAATGGGGTCTCCTGCTTGAGCAGGGGGGCCGGACTAGAAGACCTCCACGGTCCCTTCCAACTCGGTTGTTCTGAAGAGTAAAGCAGCTGGGGGAAGGAGCGTCTCTTGACGGACAGACTTTTAAAAAGGCTGCCAAAGAAAGCGCCCCCCCCCGCCCAAGATCGGTTTCTGCGGGAGGGAGACCCTCGGCGAAGCCTTTCTGCACTAGGAAGGGGCGGAGGAGCTGCCCATTTCCCGCCCCCTCCCAGGCCGAGAGGCTCGAGCGCTTGTGGGGCTGAGGGGAATGGGGGGGCGCGGGGGGGGCTTGGCTGTGGGCGACCCGGAACGCCCCCAGGCCCAGAAGGAACGGCGCACGTGGGTCGAGGAACGCACGTCTAGGGAAGTGGCTCTATGGCCACACGCCGCGCAGTGCATGACGGGCCTTAGGACGAGCTCCCGCCGCCCGCTAGGCCCTTCCGCTGGCTTCTCTGGCCGCCGCGCCTCCGCCCCGCGGTGCCTCCGAGCGGAGCGCTCCGACGCTGCCCTGCGGCGCGCACTCACTTCTTCAGCTCCGGCGGGTGCGCTTTGCTCATCCTGCCTCTTCCAAGACGAGCGCCTCGCGAAGCGTCTGCCGGCTGTCTCTGCTGCGCTGAGACGTCACCACGGCGCGCACCTATCTGCCCAATCACCAGGCGCTGCAGGCGCAGGCGCAACCGCAAAGGACGGCCGAGCCGACTAACGCGGAGTCCGCCCAAGGGCCCATGAAGGGCGTGGCCGTCCGGTCCTAGCGACCAATCGGAGAGCGTCCCGCCTTCTTTTTAAGTCTTGCAGTGGCGCCCGCGCCTCTGCGCAGCCCGCGGCTTCCCCTCCCGGCCGGCGGCCGCCGCCGCCGCTCTCCTTGCTCCCCGGGTTCTGGGCTGTGGGTTCCTGGCAAACGCCGGGAGGTTGCCCTGCTTCTATGCTGGGCCCCGAGCAGGCGAGCGGGATCGGTCGCAACGTCCTGTAGCGAGACCCGGGAGGAGCCGTAGTGGAAGCGTTGGAAGCCCCGCCGGCGCTTTCTTCCCCCGCGGAAGCCCGCTGGAGTCCCTCGCGGGAAAGGCGGGCAGAGGCAGGCGGCGCTCTCGGAGGCTTCCTCAAAGCGGCGTCTTCCCATCGCTGCCTTTCCCTCCGCTTGGAAGGGCCAGCGATGACCGCCGGTTGCACGGGGGGAAATCCGCTCATTCGGGAGAAACAATCGCTTGATGTCCAGCGGAGAATTCACGAAGCGCTGAATGGGGAAGCAAAACGGGGCTGGTCTCCCGTTAGAAGGGAAGAACACACGCTCAATGGCCCCTTCCGCGAATCCAAAACGGTCTATGCAATAACAGGCATAAAAAGAGGCGAAAAAAAATGCTCCGAGGAATACTTGGGACCCAATGCGGGAGCTGCGTGCTGGACAGAGGGGGCTGCTGAACTGAGGACACTCCCCTCTCCTTTTCACTCTGCTCTCCACCCGTCCATCTTTTTATAATATTGGTGGGGGGGTTTTTTCCACATTTTTATTTTACATGGTACACACCCATCCAATCAGATTATGCTATATACATGCAATTATTTGCTGTACTGAGCCTCTTGTGATTAGCCTAACAGGCATACACCCCCTTCTTTACTATTTAGCACTTTCAACAAAAAAAAATATCTCGGACCTATTCAATCATCTTTGAAGAAGTTTCTTCTGCAGTAGCTTGCGATCCATTAAAACAGGTGGAACATATAGTCAACCCCGGCTGATCCCCAGAAAGGATCAAACTGCTACAGATCCCTAGTTGAAAAGTATTTGGGGCAAGCCACTTCTGCGCTGCTATGGCCAAGGAAATAGCTGCAAGGGTATCGCTTGGAAGTCACCAGTCTTGAGGCACTATGAGGTTTCCCAACGTCATCAGGGTTGAATTCATTTTATAGTAATCTAGAAACTGCTGGAATAATTCAGAATGCAGCCCATAGAAAATTCAGGCAACAATAGTTTAATCATTTAAAATGTATTTAATCACATCTTTAGAAAATAATTTATATTTAAAGAGATGGATGTTTCTTGAAATCAATATATTGGAATTTTAAGTGTATTGCTGATGAATACTTCTCCAACTTGTAAGTAATATCTATTTTACTCACAAGCCACAAGATCACCAAGCAGCAACCCCAATATCCAAAGATTCTGTGGATAATGGATCCCGTGGATCCACTGTGGACTGGAGCAGAGCACAATTGTTCAACTGTAAGAAATCTTCATAGTACTATTAAGACCGCTATAAGCAGTGCAATGCTGACTCGGGATTATCTTGAATTTCCACAGATCAATTCAGATTAACTGGAGCAGAGAAATTGGATGTGCGTTAAATAAGCATGTTCTTCTGCACAAACAGAAGAACGTTTACCTTTTGAGACTGTGAAGCATTTAGGTATATTTTTATCTTTCTGAAATATGGATCACTATTAAGTTTAGTGGTCACCAGCATTCCCTGGTTTTTTGAAGCCTCTGGGGAAGAAATTCAATGTCTCCCCAAATCCAGCCAAGTTTCTTTTCCATTCAGCGACTCCAGAGCCAAGAGCAAACAGCTAAATGCAAAGTAGTAACAGACAGTTATGGAATGCTAGAGTCCTTAAGGGAGTGCGCCATGGCCATCCCTCTGCCAGCAAATGGCCTTCGGCGAGAGAAAGCAATCGGAAAAGGCTGCTCCCTGTGTTGGTATTGCAGCTCTATTTCCACACCTGACTTTCTTGCCTCTTCACGATCTGGAATTATTCTAGGGCACAAAACCTTAAACATCATGACGATTCACTCGCATTAAAAAGTGGAATAATCACTTTTGTCAATCACTCCCTGGCATTTCCTTTCTTCTTATATATGCACTGCTCCTATTTATTCTGCCCTCGCAGCCAGCAATGGAGAGAAGGAACCGTTCTTTCCAGCTCACCTTTCCAAGTAAGGAACCCTAACAGAACGATGCCCTGAGAGTGGCCAATAAGGTTACTCTGCTAAAGACAGAAATTCTCCACATTGAAATGAACTCAGAACATGAGACCAAATGCAAATAATGTGAAACTGCACAAGATTTTAAGAATAAACATTTGCTTGGGGAGTGGCTAAAAAGACCACATATTTTGGTAGCAAAGTTCACATTTTGATGTCACATTTTTAAAACCCCCTTAAAATCTTCATTTCTGACTCACTCGACAAACTTTAGCTTTCCAGGTTCCGATGGCTCCTTTCCTGTTTGAATCCCTTGTCATGAGTGGGTGGCAAAACATGCCAGCTGCCAGTGAAGAAACTTCTGCTTAGATCTGGCCCAGACTTGGATATACACACAAGTGCATTTCCCCCTACTCAGGACGTATTAAGGCACACACATCTATATCTGCTGCCTGGACAAAGAAAAAGAAAACCCTGCCTGATTTGGATGAAAGCACAAATAGACGCTCCCAGTAGCTTTGGAGAATTCAAAAGGTTTAATGTTGTATTTTCTGTCACTCAATTACATCACATGGCACAGAACAAACCGTCTCCTTCAGCAGGATTGTAGGAGTGGCCATTTTGTGTCTTTATTGTAGAGCACCAGAGGTATGAATTTGAACGGGCCTGAGTGAATCTGCCCTGCTAAGACAACAGGCGAAGAAACTTTAGGATTGCTAACGAAGCACCTTCTCACCTCTCCTTCCCTGTTATCACCACAAGAGTCAGGAGAGTCGGTCAAAACAAGGCAGGGAAGTCCCCTGGGCTTGGGAACATATCCATGAGCGAGAGAAAACCCAACCGTTTCCCATTCTGGTAACCGGCAGCCTTTCTTCCACAAGGCTGCCTGCATCCTGGGCCAGCCTGCCCGGAAGAAAGCGCCCGACCTATTCCCGCGTTTGTTTCCTAGTTTCATCAAGTTCATGGCACCCTTCCTGGCCGGACCTGGGTTTGTGCGCAGGGGCAGGACTACTGAGCGATGCCAGCCAGGCTCTCCTTCATCTTCTTGGTCATGCTGGGAATGAGATGAACGTGGTCATCCACACACTTCATCACACAGTTCTCCAGCTGCAGCTTCACCTGTGATTCTTTGCTCCCTGAGTCCAAGGCGTCCTTGGCTTTGTCGTTGCAGTGCATTGTGCAGCGAGAGAGGCGGCTCTGGGGGGAAGAACCAGAGATGTGGGTACAGGGCAGCACAGCCAGAAGGCTCTCTGCAAAGCGGAAAAGTTACAGGGTGTCTCCTCATGCAACAGAAAGATCAGCTGATCCCGGATTCATAAAAGGACAGGCTTCCTTGGAATTCAGGGTTGGGGGACCTTTGGGGTGCGGGCCAAGCTCCCCCCCCCCCGAGGCAATGATGCAAACGATTCCACCACCACCCCTTAATTTAACAGGGCTGCTTCTTAGGCAGGGAGTAGGCAGAGCAATTGGCCGGGGGGGGGGGGGGAAACAGTCATTGACCGGCTGCACGGGCCCTCCAAGGAAAGCACATTTAACCTTTTTCCAATGGAGAAACGGAGGCCTGAGTTTCGGCAAAGCGGCCCGAGGCGATCAAGCGCCAGAGAGGGAGAATCGATTCAAGGGCAAGATGGAATCACTCCGAACCAGCCAGCCATCCCTTCCCAAGGTGTGAAAGGAGACGGGGATCTTTCGTAACCCGGAGTTTAACGGCCTCAGCCAGAGACCGTGGGGGGGGGGGTCCCGTGGCCGGAGAGACCCCCTCCCTCCCCAGCCCTTCGGGCGGCCCGCTCACCTGGAAGCGCTCCAGCTCCTGCGTGACCAGCGCCTGGGCCTGGGCCAGCGGCGCGTGGCAGCGCTCGATGCACTGGTGCACCTGCTGCATGGAGGCCCGCTGGTTCTCGCAGCACGTGGCGCTGCAGCGGAACATCAGGCCCTGCAAGGAGGGAGGGAGAGCGGCGCCCCGGTCAGCCCTGCCGCCCGCTCTACGCCCAGCCCGCAAGGACCGGGGACGAGCGGGAAGCGCGCGGGGCCCCGGCCCGGCCTCCAGCGCCGGAGCGGCCGCCGCGTGGCTCGGCCGGCGTCCGCTCTCCCCGGAAGAGCCGCGCCCGGCCCTCGCCCGCCCGCCCGCCGGCCGACCTGCATCTTGCGGATGTGCTCCCGCTCCAGGCCCTGCACCATGCCGTCGATGGCCTCCTGCACCCGCAGCTGCTGAGCCTCCGCCATGCCGGACGGGGAGTGCGAGTCCCCCGCTTCCCTCCCGCCGCGGACCGAGCCGGCGCTGCGGAGCACGGGAGGGGCCGCCTGCCCTCGAGCCCCGCCCCCGGGCCAGCCCCGCCCCCTCCGCAGGGCCCCGGGGACGCCGGGCGGGGGCGCGGCGGGCGTCTGGTGGCTCCGGGTGCGAGGTATGTCCGAGGGGGCTGCCCGGGCGACCCCCGGAAGCTCAGCAGGGCCGAGCCTGGTTTGCTCTCAGCAGCCGCAGCCGCCCGAAGGAAGGTCCGAGCTCTGGGACGGCTTCCCCCCAGAAGTTGTGGGGCTTTTAGGAAGAGACTGAACAGCTTTTTGTCTGGACTGGTATAGAGTGGTCTGCTTGAGGAGGGGGTT
>JANHFL010001991.1:24595-41748 GCA_032468155.1 Oxyrhabdium leporinum | reverse complement strand
CCGGGGGGGGGGCCCCACACGGGTGGAGGGTGTGGGTGGGGCTGCTATCATGTCACCCCTTAGTCCTTCTTTTCATTAAAGTAGGCTTTTCCAGTTCCTGCAACTATTCTTCCTAGGTTTTGCTGCTCTTCTCTGCACTCTAAGATTTGAGTGTCTTTTTTGCATTGTGATATAATCATGGATTAATCCTGATCGTATCACAATATAATCATATGACTGCATCACAGTTATTTCATGATTATGTCATGGGATGTAATCATGAAATAATCATGAGTCAAATCACACCGACAAAAGCCCCCTCTTTTATTTGTGCAAGAGCTTAGCTGGACTTTTTAGTCCCTCCCTTTGCAGGCATTCCTGTTTTCCACCATGGTTTTATTTCTTCCTTGGCCTCAGATGGAGCCACGGAGTTTCAGATTGCAATAGCTGGTTGATTATTGCCTAAGTGATTGTTTTCACATATCTAGGTTACTCCATTGAGTCAGAGCATGGGTAATAAATAAAGAGCTACACAAAGGATCGCCGTTGTGTACCATTTGCTTACGAGTAAATCCTGCTCGGCAAACAATTTGGCACTTTAAGGGAGGGCTGTCTGGAAGGAATGGAGCTTGTAAAGCAGGCACAATCTGGGAAGGCCTCTGTTTTGAAAGTTTCCTGTAAGTTCTTTCCCTTCAGGCTGAAATCTGCAACAGGTTGACCTACCCAACCAGTCTGTTGTGAGGATTGCCTAAATCAAGCAGAAGTACTTTATAAACCTGAAGTACATGCTAAGAACTTAAATTAACATGGAACCTAAACGGGAAGAGAGGTCTCTTTCTTGCAAGGCTAACGGCTGCTGCTGAAAAGACACATTATGTCTTCAAAGTGCCTCTTGCAGACATTAACTCATTTATAATTCTTGCAAAAAGCCATCCTGGCCAAATACAATTTGGGGCAGCCAAAAGTTCAGAATAGGTGGAAGAGTCCCCACAACTGAGCCAGTATGTGCAACGAGGGGTCAAGAGGTTCAGGAAACCCCAGACAGGCAGAGCACACGACGCCCTGGAAACCCGGGAAGGAAGCTGGGGCCACATCTCACTCTGGCTTGAGAGAGCCATTGATCGACTTCCTTTGAAAACCTTGGCCCAGTCACATTTGCTTCTCCCGAACGAACAAGGGCGCCACTCAGGGCCGGAGGCTGGGCTCCAGTCCAGGCATGAGGGCCAGCACTGAAGTCAGCCTCCCTGGGGTGGCAGCCAACGGGCCTCTCTCCATGCCGGTCCTCAGCGGGGCACCCGGCTTATGGAAAGTGCCGAGGTGGAGCCTTTCTGGAGTTGCTACCTGCCGAAAATCTGAAACTCGCTCCTCTGTTTCCTTCTTCTCTAGTCTAATTAGAATCGGGGTTCTTTGGAGCCTTTTCGCAGCCTAAATAAGTCCCGGTCTTGAAAAATAATAACAATCATCTCCAACCTTCTGAAAATAGATCACAGGGAGTTCTGGCTTGATGGAAATACTCTCCATGTCAAGAAAATAAATTGTGTTTCATTTTTATATCTGTCTCCATGGTGTGATCTCTGCAAAGGCTGGAGAAAGAAATTCTGAAAAGCAGTGCTAAAATAGACCACCACTGTGGTTTCCAGCAGTGGTTTTGAAGGGCTGGTTCACAACGCTGTGAAGCTGTTGGAGTAGGGCTGGGGGAGACCGGATTTGGGATCCAAGACCGGATTCTCCCCTCACCCATGGAAGCTTCCGAGAGGACTCTAGAGAGCTACTCTCTCTAATCTACCTTGCAGGGTTGTTGGGAAAAGCAGGAGGAGGAAGCATTACATATACCGCCTAGAGATACCACGTATATCTCTAACTTCTATAATATTAATACAGGACAAACACTCCGGTCCCTAATTGGTTCCTAGAGACCTCTGGTTGGAAAGGAGCTAGGGGATCTTCCCGTCCAAGCCCCTACCCGAGGCCCTCTTGCAACAGCTGCCCTCGGCGATGGAACCCAGGTCTCCAGGAGGGAGGCTGCCTATTTTCAATGGGAATGGGAGGAAAGATTTCCAAGCAGGACTCGAGACTGGAATCACATAGGGAAGTAGTAACCAGGCTCATTTACCTCGGCCTAAATTAAAGAAAAAAAACTTCTTAAACTGTTCCACGGGTGCCGCATGAGTCCCCATGGTCTAGCATGCCTGAGCAGCAAAATCTCCCTCATTTGGGGAGCAAAGAAAAGGGGCCCCCTGGAGCAGGCGGTGGGGGGGCCCTTCTGCTCTGCCGTTGGCACCCGCGGAGGACTGATGGCGTCTCCCCCGGCTGTTCTTCTCAGCTCCACCCTCCAACCAGGGAAGGAAAAGCTGAAAGCATTTCTCCAACTCTCTCTCGACTTCATCCTGCTCTGCTGCTGGTGGCAAATTAGTAGAAGGCCTCTGAGGTCCCCTCCACCCTCTTACTCTGAGATGTTCCACAGGGAGTGTGAACACGAACCACCCCTGGAAAGGAACTGGGGCTTCAACCGCCACCAAGGGGTTCCAGCAGGGGGAGCCACATGCGAAGTTTTGTCCCGCAAAGAAGGATTTTAGGTCCGTCCTTTCAAGTGTGCTGCAATGTTTTGGTTTTACTTTCGAAGCTTCTACTTTGCCAGCAAGTCCTTTTGTGGCTCTGGATGTCCAGCTTCTTCAGAGGTCCTCGATCAGAGCTCCAGAGATTTATTTCCACAGAAATGGAATGAATGATGGGAGCCAAAACACCTGAGCTATTTTCTTGCAAAACAGAAAAAGCCTGCAAGCTGTGAACCCATCTCTTGTCCCCAGCCAATTACTTTCAGGGCCTCTGAAAGGCCTCCGAGGGCCACTGGTGAGATGGTCAAGGAGCCAGATGACCTCCCCCATGATGTGTCCCGAAGGAGAAACTCGGACGGAGACTGCAGAGATGTCTACAGAGCACAGTCAGGAAGGCCAAGATGGAAACCGAAGCTCTGCTCGTTCTTTTAATGTCTTGATGCGCAATTTCAATCAGACCATCACAGACATTGTTTTGATTTTTCTGAACATAGCAGGTGGACGTGCCTGTGAGATGCTCTTAAGAATGGCAGGATTGATCTGCTTGCAACTCTTTTCAGCCAGGGAGGCCAACTGAGATGCTCCTTGGAAGTTCATATTAGATATAAAGTCATCGTTGGCTGCCATGTCTAAAATCCACTGGCAGGGTCAAAAAAGGCAAGATGGTGGCTGCAACTACACTATCAGAGCCCCGCCCCCTTTTTACATGCAATATACAAAGTCTGGAGCTGAAGGCAGCTTCCTCTGCTAGGTCCGAAGGCTGCCCCGTTGGGAGCCTCCATAAAATCCAAGAAAGCAAGGGCCGATGTTTTGCCTTGACTGAAATAATCTTGTCACAATCATTTCAGGAGGGCTGCAGGGGTGAGGGCACCCGGGGGGCTTCCCAAGGAAGAAAGGTGGCAGAAGCTTCTGGCTGACGGATGTGGGTGGCTACAGAGCTGGAGAGCCTCTCAAGGCTCAACAAAAAGCCGCTGCCTGTTGCATCATCCCAGGAGGCCAAACGGCTCTGCCTCTTGAGTGCTTTATTGGGCGCTTCTGGATTTTGGATTTCTGCTGCTGCTGCTGCATAATTTCTCTCCTCCCCCCCCCCCCAAGAATCTGGGGGAAAACACGGACCACCGTTATGTTCTGAGGGCAGAAAAGCTATTCCAGAGTAGCCCTTCTGTGATCCTGGCCCCTCATCCCTTTCGTTCCCACAAGGGCAAGAAGCCTCTTCGCAAAGAAACAGTACAACAACCGATTCTCTGCAGAGGGTTCGCCCCACTCCACCCCAGTGGAAGAGGTGGGTAGAGAGACCCTCCTGGGCTAGGAATGCCTGCAGGAATAAATGACAGCAGTGAATGGAGGAAGAAAATAGCTCGGAAGCACAAGGGAGAAGAGGCCACCGGAGTAACAGCCGAATCCCAGTGGCCGAATAGCCGCCCTGGCCCCTCACCCAAAGGAGGAGGGCTGATCCTCGGGGGCCCAGCTCTGGTTACCCGCAGTCTTCTCTGTGGGCCGCCGCGAGTCTTTAGACGGTGCTCTAAAATTAAGGACCATGAGGTCATTGCGAGACCCTCCCGCAGATTCCCACGGGGGCATCAGTATGCTTTCAGGGCTCCTGCGAGAGTTTGGCTAACTGCCAGGCCTTATATGGCCAGGCGTTGGGACTCATCCTGGAGGGAGCGGGCTGGGAAGGACTCTGGGGCTCTATAACCGCCACTTGTAGTGCCTTGTGATGCATTGCGCATTCAGTAGTTGTATCGCTGAATTACGCCCATTTCTTTAATGACCATCCCCGTGGTCGTATGATCAGAACCGGGCACTTGGCAACTGGCGGGTACATTGACTGCAGCTTTCTGGGGACTTGTGATCAGCATTTGTGACAAGCAAAATCCAGAGGGAAGCCAGATTTGCTTAACAACCACAGGGTTCCCTTAACAACTGTGGCAAAAAAGTGCTAAAATCAGGTACAACTCACTTAAGAACTGCATTGCTTAGCGATGGAAGTTTCATTCCCAATTCTGCTCGCAAGCCGAGGGCTACCTATATTAATTGGTGATCTCTGTATGTCCAAAACTTTATCCGGGGGAGGCTGTGCTTTTAAAGAAACTAATGTTGGATATACAATGATGTCTGTCAGTTGGAAGAAACTGGGCTTCTATCCTTGCTGGCCAAACCATCTTCTAACCCATTTTTGTTTCTCAAAAATACAACTTTAAGACACGTGGACTTCAGCTCCACAAAATTCCCTTGCTCCCCGGGGCATTCTGGAAGTGAAGTCCACGGGTCTTAAAGTAAGTATTTACTTTACTTTCTTCAGTAAGGTCTAACAAATCAGACCAGTCGCACTCAGCAGATGGTCCTCAATGGAGCGACAGCTAGATGGAGAGAAGCATACCGTGGGGTATCCCAAGGCTCTGTTTGAGGGTCAATGCTTTTCAACATCTTCGTAAATGCTTTAGATGAGGGAATAGAAAGGGAACTCATCAAATTTGCAGATGACACCAAGCTGGGGGCAATACCTAACACTTTGGAAGACAGACTCAAAATACAGAAGGATTTTGACCGACTTGAACACTGGGACCTATCCAACATACGTTTAATTAGGACCATCAGTAATCTAGCAGATGCGTTCGTGTAGGACCCAACGCTTGATTAGTGTTAATCTTAATTTGTGTTTTTGTGCCTCCTTGGTGTGTGAAACTGGCCTGTTTAATTAGCTGATGGGTCAACGTATTGTGTATGCAGAGAAAATGGATTAATTCAGTGCCAGGTTTAGTCATGTTGTGTAAAGATATGTCTTTAGTCTTGAGCAGTACAGTATGTAAAGAGAAGAACACATAGGACAGCGTTTTTGGGGAATTCTTGGAGATGAAGACTGAGACTAAGACTGAGAAACAAAGATGTAGGAGACGTCCTGACTGAAACCAAGGGCTCATCTATTCTACCATCTTATTCCCAAAATGGCCGGCCAGATGTCCACTGTGAAGACAGAGTCTTGTCATCAGCAGCCAAGACCTCTCCTGATACCTTCCTAGCACTTGGCTTGGGACTGACACAGATTCTGATTCTGGCAGCCACTGAGAGCATCCACCGGCATTGAGGTCAGTCGGCTGCTCGAAACAACAACCCTGCCTCCTCTGCAAGGCAATGTTCAGGTTGTGAGTGTAATCAAACCCGTGTGGTCCTGCCCACAACATAGCTATAAAAATCGTGAGAATGTTAATATCTTCTGCAATCTAGAAATCCATGTGCTTCCAATGGTGAAGCAATTGTGGATAAGAACAAAATGGTAATTTGGTGGCCAGATCATTTGTAATTTTCAGATGGCTTGTAGCTATCAGCCCACTACAGTTGCCCAAGTGGGTGAAGTTGATGTCATAGATTGTATCATGACACAGGGGTTTGGAAGCAGGGCCCACTTTAACTAATGCAAGATGCTTATGCCATCCTCGTATTTCTTCATGAGTAAGGAATCGTAAGACTTGATGGTTATCAAAGGAAGTGAACTTGTTAGGCCTGATCGGGGACCTTCTGTGAGTTTGGTTATTTTCCTTCCTTCCTTATTCTTCGGTTTTCCTCAGAAGTTTATTGATATTCACTATGAAGAAGACCCAGCAAATTTGTATGAAAAGGGCACCCAGAGGGTGAGCAGGCATAAGCTAAAGAAGGTGTTCTTGCACAATCTCTCCTGTTTGGGGCAGACAATCCGCCAGGGGAAGGATGGAGATGAGCTCTCCTCTCCCAGCCGCTCAGAGGCCTTCATGCAAGGTTTCCTTCTTGTTCCTTCGGATGATATTTCAGTGCCTGCAAAGTCTCCGGGAACCGAGGGTGGGGGCTGGGGGGGGCTGAGTGTGTGCCTTTTGCATGACTTCACCCGCCACAATTAGCAGGGTCGCATTCCTGACTCCCAGAGCCCCGATGACTTCATCAGATGATGCTTTTCCCGGGGGCCGGGGCTGGAGGGGGCGGGGCAGCAGAGGGCACAACCCTCGGCTGCCAGCCACTCTTTGGCTGCTGCCACAAATGATTTTGGGGAGCGTCCCCTCCCCTCTACCCTGAAGGGGGGACCGCAAAGGTGAAAGACACCTGGCACAGGTGTAGTGAGCAGACTGCCTCTCCCGCCAGCATTTTCTCTCCTCCCGAGGACCAGTTGGAGCCTCTGTGTGTGTGTGTGTGTGTGTGTGCGCGCACACAGTGGTGGCTGAGTGATTAGAGTGACTGTGATTAGGGAAAAAGGCGAGCATTGGTGATAGGAGGCTCAATTCTCAGGGGATCAGAATCTGTCGTTTGCAGATCAGACATTCAGCCCGGGAGGCTGATGTTGTCACTGCGCTCCCTTAAGGCGCAACAACAGCATTCTGGGCCTCTGCAAGCTGTTGGGCTTCAATGCCCATGAGTCTCCGCCAGGACCAGGAATATGGGATCTCAATAGAATAAGATGGGCTATTGTGATCTGCAGGCCCCAAAGAGGCCAGACCGAAGCTGTGAGGCACTTTGCACACTGGTGACCCTGTACTGAAAGATGAGTTTTTTCTTTAAAAGAAAACACACACCTAAAATGATATGTGAGTTGTATGAACCAAGGAAAACAGGAATGGAATGGAATGGAATGGAATAGAATAATTCCTTATTGACCAAGTATGATTGGACACGCAAGGTCATTTGTTGTGAAAGTGCGGGACGGTAGTGTGAGGGGGAGGTGAGCTCACCACCTCGTGCTAGTCCTGTAGCTGGTGGGTGAAATCCTTGTGCCAGCTTGGATCCCCAAGCGGCTAACGAAGGCGCAGAGGGCCCCCCCCCCTGCTTTTGCAAGCGAGGAAGTGAGAAAGCAGAAGGCGGGTGGACTAGGAGCCTCCAAGGTCCCTTCCATGGATTCCCTCTGGAAGGCACGTGGGGACCCACAGAGGCCAACTGTCGGAGCCCTTTGCCCTGAAGGGTTTGCTTAAAACAGAGCGGGCGAGGCTGGCCTTGCGATCTGCTTTGCCTCTTCCCAGCCAAAGATCAAGCAGGGCATCTGGGATCCCACAGGCTCAGGCAAGCCTGCATCATGATGAACCAGCTGCTCAAAGGATCCCGTGCAGGCTCTCCGATGGCCCAGCGGGATCTGTTCCATTAGCAATATGATGACATCGTGCAAATGGAGTGGAGGATGCAACTGGTGTTTTCACTCACATCGCTGGGCCAACGATGGCCTCATTTGTGCTCATAATGGTCCCCTCTTCCTGTTTGGTGACTGCAAAGTCTCTACTCTGGGAAGTGGGACGCTCACAAAAGCTGTAAAACATAGCATGGTCTCCAAAGCGGCCATAAATAACCTCCACACATATATAAAGCTGAGGAAAAAATGATGGAATCCCGAGCATGTGGCTGTGTGTCATGGCATATTCTGTGCATAACTGCACCTTGAGACCTTCCACTAAAAGACTGCGCCCCCTCCCTGCCCCAAAGAAGCCAGCGCCTACCCCAGGCCCACAGTTGGCAGCCATCCTGACTCCTGAGCACGGAAGCTGCCCGGCTGTGGAGCCTGCCAGCCTGCAGCCCAGGAAGAAGAGGGAGGGAAGCAGGGCTGCCCTTGCCAGCCGGGCCACCCTCCCCGCACGTATGCTGCCGGAGTTGGTCGCCTCTCATCCCTCGGCTTGGAGCCCAAGACGTTGCGGTGGAGCGGCCTTGCTGAGGTGCCTTCATGCAAGAGGAGAAGCTAGGAGAGAAACGAGCCATTTATTCTGGCCTTCAAAATCTGACCAAGAGGCGAGTTTGCAGAGGGTGAGATCATTTCCAGAGGGACCCCAGGCTTTGACACTGAGCCTCGCCGGTGCTGCTCCCAGGCTGAGGTCATCAGGCAGACCACCCACCCTTGGAAGCAACACTGATCTCTCTCTCTCACACACACACAGAGGGAGGGAGGGAGTTCGGTCAGCAGCAGGAAAGCTCTCCCCATCACAAGCTGACTGACTCTGAGAAGAAGACTCCATTTCTGAGAAGGACCTCAGGGGCCTGGCCATGGACTGGAGAACCGGCGTGTAAAGGAGGGCTCAGCTCCCAGAAGCAGGAGAGGTGTGGGGAGCGTGTCAGAAGGATCCTCCCCAGTTTTCCAGTAGAAAGGGAAACACTTTCACCGGGGTTGCCTGGAATTCTTTGGGCAGCACAATGTCCTGTGTGGGACCTGAGACAACTGTCCTCTAAAGCTTCAGTTCGGGAGTGATGTGCAAGGTAGACTTTTACGGGGCTGCAGATTTATGTAGGTTTTATGGAAATGGGAGGATCACATTACTCTCTAGTGAGAGGTTTGGGAAGCATTTCTTTCTTTTCCAAAGAAGCAAAACATTGAAATGAAATAATATATAAGCTGGTTTCACACATTCTGCCAAAATGATTTGTTCGGTGTGGCTTAGTTTATGGTATAGAATAGATTCAGCCAGCTGTGGCTTATTCTACAGACAATGATTAAAGCATGGCTTAGTGCAGTGCGTAATCAAAATTACAAGATCCATGCAGGAATCGTGTTGATAACCTCCCCAACTGGTGGCTGTCCAGCCTCTGTCAGCTGGGCTGTCCTCAGGGGAGAGGTCAAAAAAGGCAAGATGGCGGCTGTGAATCTCCAATTAAAGACCGGGCCTGTCGGACACGTGTCATCTAGAGTGGTACCAGACAGGCACTGGCTTGACTATTTCAACTCCGCCCTTTAAAATGTCCCTGATTTATGGCTTAGAGTTAAAGGAGAGGATGAATACATGACTCAAATCGTCGATCGTGAGTTGTCGGATAAGCATGTCTAAATATTAAAACATTCAGGATCTCATGGGAATGCTTCCCTTATGTACACACGGCTTGTTCAACAAGCCATAGTCCAATTTATTATCCCAGTAATAGGGATGAAAAGAAGGTTCAGAAAGAGGGGGGGACCGATACTGGACTCCTGCAGCAATCCGTCCCTTGTCCCACGGAAGGGAGAGAAAATGGCGTCCCTCCCACCCGTGGGAATTTTCCTCTCATTTGCATGTCAGGTTTATGATACACAAGTGGTGACCGTGGGCTCTGCTGGCCCCGGGTGGCTTCCTCAACCTACATTACTATATCTTTGGAGATCAGGAAGTCTGAATAATGGCCTTAAATCTACTTGGCTCCAGTTTCCTGAAGAACCCGGCTCAATCTAGAGGTCGGAGGAGTCGATCTCCCCCAGGCAGTGCTGATTCATTCTCCTGGGGAATGAGTCAAGCCCCAGCGAGTTGCAGGGGAGCGATGTTCTCCCTCTCTTGAAACAGAGCAGACCAGGAACTGCAAACCAGCCGGTCTGGAACAGGTTGTAAAACATCCGACTGTGAGCGCCTAGAACGCACTGCAGTTACTACATGGTTAAGAGGAGCTGTGTTTACACACTGTTGCTCAAGTGTAAGTTGGTGACTCAGTCACAAGATATGCGGCCGAGCAAACCTTTGGTGACGGGGACCCCCCTCGGTGCTGGGGGTGTGTGAGAGCCACCAAAAGGCAGGGCTGCATCAAATAGATGCCCGCATTGTTGTGCAGCTGTCATTTTGTGCCTGTTACACATTGTGCAGTAGTTCTACCAATTCCCACCTCAAAGGAGTGAAGAGAATGCTTTTGGCTGCCCCAAAAAGGGACCCGGCAACAGGCAGCTGTACGGCTACGGGAATTCCCCCTCGTCACAAACCATGATTAACAATCCACACTTTTTATCACAAATCATAGTAAGCCAAAACCAAGCATGGCCATGAGTGCAAGTGAAATATTTTGATAATTCACCACAACCTCTCTGGGATGCTACAAGGAGGAACAAGCAGGTGGCATTTCCAGCAGATTCCGGGGCTCCTTGAGGCAGCTCTCACACGCTCCTTCCCCACAAGCCACAGTGGCCTGGATTGAAGCCCACCAGCAACCTCTTCCCAGGCAGAGCCACATCCTGAGCAGGCCTGGAGCCCCCTCCCTTGGTGGCCATCATTGGGGGGGGGGGCAATGCATTCTGAAGAGGCCCCAGGCCCAGATGTCGTGCCTCTGTGGGAGGTGCCCGCTTCCCCCGCTGCTCTGGCTAGACTGGCTGACGTGTTTGCAATGGGATCTCTAGGCAACACACCTGTTTGCTTTTGGGAACTCGGCCCTCAGTCTGCTTTGTGCTTCTCAGAGTTGGGCCCTGGATGTGCGTGGTTAGGGCCAGGTATCTTGGGGAGGAAGAGAGAGAGAGAGAGATTAGGATGGCATCTATATCATTAGAGCTTAGTGCCCTGGCGTCCTTTTAGCATAGCAGGACCTCCCAGTGTTACAAATAATCCTGATGCAGCCTAGAAATATGCTGACTTTTTTCAAAAGAGGCTGGAAAAGGTGATCCCATTCCCAAAAGAGATTACCTTCTAAGAGGACCGTGAATCATTTCTTGCTCCTCTGAGTCTGAGCCAGCTGAACTCACAGGCAGCCTCCAGAGTCGTCCCCCGTGGTAGAAAGGCAGACCACACCACCCCCACCCCCCGTCTTTCCCCCCTCCCCAGCAGCTTCCAGGTCTCCTGGCTTACTGCTTGTGCAGGCCCAGCCAGCAGACGAAAGTTCGGCCGTTGAGGAGCAGGAGGAGGAGGAAGAGGAGGGCTAACCGGGTGTTTTTGCCCCTTGGATGCTCCAGCAGATAAACCAGAGCAGAGCTTAACCGGATCACAGTCAGGCTCATTCTAAGGCAACAGCCGGGTGTGTGTCTAACAAATCATTTAATTGAATTTTTGCCTGCGTGATTCAAGCCCGGCTGAAATTCTGCATATGAAATTACGTACATGCCCCTCTCATGTGGTTTTTCGGTTTTCAAACATAAAATGATTACAGCGGAAACTGCTGCCCAAAGCAGGTGCTACTGAGATCGAAAGGACGCAGAACGGAGCATGATAAATGGAGCATCTTCTATGTGGACAGGAATGGTTGAAATAAAATTGGCATCCAAGAGAATCTGTTACGTCCAAGAAGAGCTGCTCAAGAGATTTGCTATTCAAGTGAGGCTCACGTGACCTTCGATTCCAGCCCCACCTGGGGCTCCCCTGATTTGTCTCCCGTCTCGAATGAAATTGCACACGGTGGCAGAATAGCCCTCACCCTGGCTGAAGGCAGCTCTGTTGATAAGGCTGGACTGAAAGTCTGGGAGGCACTTCATTGAACAGTTCAATAATTATCTTTTCATCATCTAAGGCCTAAAAACATGTGAAAGTCAAGAGGAATCTGAAAAGGGCACCAGCCTTTTTGTCTTGATAAACTGACTGGAAAGAATAACAACTGACTTCATTGCTGATTCTTAAGGATGCAGGCTTTTGATATAACTTAAATGAGGGAGAATAGACATAGACATAAAATCATAGGGCTGGAAGGGACCACGGAGGTCATCTACTCCAACCCCTACCCAAAGCAGGAGACCTTATGTCACCTCAGACAAATGGTTGTCCCAACTTTTCTTGAATTCCCCCCAAAGAGAAGTGGGGGCTCCCCTTTCTCTCTCCTCACCTCTCTTCCTCACAGGGGATGACTGGGGCACTGATGGAAAATCTCTAAGAAGAGTTAATTGCCTCAAGGAAGAGAAAAGTCTCCTGAGCCTCCAGGGAAGTTGCCTGCCATGGCTTTTTCCAACTATAGAAGAAAAATGCCAGTGATGCTCTAATGGAAAGAATTTTTTTTTCCAAACTGCATTGCTTAGATGAGTGGAGAAATCCACATGAAATGCTTTAAATTGCTAATTTCCACATTTTCTCTCATATTTCCAACAGACACAAAAATCTATTTTAACTACTAAGGAAAATAAGTAAATATGTTAGAAAGGAAAAAACCATACAAGCACCACACATTTTCCTCATTAAAATGTCATTTTTTAAATTTTCAAGGCCTCCTTTTGAGCCCCCAGGCTGGCCAGAAGCATCTCAGCTGGTTTAAATTCACAGATATATAATGGATGGCTGAGATGGTAAGGAAAATGCTATATTTGTCTACCGTAGCCAAAATTCAGAAGGAGTCCGGTAGCATCTTCTCCAATGAACAAATGCTATTAAAAGATACAAGCCTTTGTACGTTGCAGATCAAATTTCGTCAGATGCAAATTTTATTCGAAGGCAAAAGTTGCATCCTTTAAATAAAATGTGCATACATTGGAGTGAGATGCAGTTCATGAAAGCTTTTGACTTTGCATAAAAGTTATTCTTCAGAAAAGATGTTATCAGAGCCCTTATTTTTTCCACCATGGATTCACGTTGTTGCAGCTCACGAAAGCTGATGCTTTTAAAATAACATCTGCTGGAGGAAACATATACGTAAAACTTACTTTTCTAAGGACTGAAGGAAACTCGGCTAGTGCTGTAAAAATCTTGCCGATCCAAATGTCCCTAATAACGGAAAAGCAGTTAATAGGCAATTTCCAAATGCAGTTACATTATTATATTAGATTATACCAACTCGGTGCCCTTTCAAAGGTGCTGATCCCAGCTTGAGCAAGACGGCTGTTCCCTTGTCTCCCAGAACTCTAAAGCCACCACAGAGAACTGTCTTGCAGTCTCCTAGTGAGGAGCAAGTGGCTGGAGGAGCGTCCCCAGGCTTTCTGGCTTTGTGGGCCAGCCGGCTGGGGGAGAGGGGAGGGGATGATTCCATGTGAGGGGCAGGCAAGCGCTCCAGTCACTCGTGCAGATGGAGCTGTGGATGCGTGTGAGCTCACCCACCGCTTCCACGGCCCGATTCCGAACAGGCCGCGGCCTGCTACTGCTCGGCAACACCTGGTCTGGAGCGTTTGTGGGCGATCTCAACTCTTCTCCTTGCCAGTCGGGAATTCTGAAGAAATTTTGAAGAAGCTTCAGGACTTCCCCTGACCTCGCTCCTGTCCTGGAGGGGCCCTGGAGACAGCAGCCCAGCTTCTGCTCAATGTCTCTTCATTTTGCTGGGGTCGCTGGCTCCATTTTACCAGAGCTGACTTCAGTTCTCCATTTCTTGTCAACCAAGAGGTAACCTCTTGATGGCTGCGCTTAACCAGTGGACTAATTTCAGGCATTTAACTAGCTTGCTAATGAGAATATTTTGTCAAATGCTTTGTTGAAATTAAGATGCATTAAGCCTACAGCTTTCCTAAAATTCATCAAAGAAGATACTAGATTGATAACTAACTTTGGCAAGACTAATGCTGCCCTCTCGGCAGTTCCCAATGAAAGAGAAGACACCTTCTCTCTTCCAATCATCCGGAACTTCCTCTGGTCTCCAGACCTTCTCAGGGTGATACACGAAGGTTCTGCCAGAGGAACAGCCAGTTTTATCACCTGAGAATTCCATAAAGTCAACATTGCCAATTTATTTATGATTCAAATTTCTGGGCTGCTCAACTCCAAGACTCTGGACAGCTTCAGAAATTAAGAACATAGGAACCTACTTAAAAGAGTAGACCACGTAGTATTAAATAAGTAGGGCAGTTAGGGGGAGGGAACCATCGGAACCCAACATGCTTCTGCAAGACCACCACTAGTCGTCCCCGTCCCCCCCGGCATCCAAATCAACCAGCGCCAGGCCAGGAGAAATCACCATGTTTTAAAGGATTGCCAGAAAGTGGGCAGGAGGGGGTGGCAGGCTGTCTTTGGGGGAGGGGGGAGCTGTTCCCCGGGGGAAGTGCAGTGATAGAGAAAGTCCAATTCCGGGCCCCACTAGATGGCCTTGTTTAGCGAGTGGGCCTCAATGCCAGAGTTCCTATGGAGCAGACGCCGCGGGAGACAAGCTTGCACGCTGTGCCATGTGGGCTTTCTAGGTAACATCTGGCACCTAGAAGGACACTCAGAAGCCAACTGGCACGCAGCGCAGCTCCTGCAGGAGGGAGGCCTGCGGTATGGCCACAGGAAGCTTACCCATCACTGCCCACGTGCCGCATTCCGGATTAGTTGGAGCGTCTGATGGTCTTCAAAGGCAGCCCCACGTAAAGCTCGCCGCAGTAGCTCTGACCGTAGTCTCAAGATTCAGTCCTGCCCCTTCCTGGGCTCATCACAATCGCCTGCTGGGACACACACCTGTTGTGGGAACAGGCTGCAGTGAAGGCGACTAGGTTTTCCTTTCAGCTTCTTTGCCACCTTTGCCGAGCAGCTGATCTTCCTTTTCTTTGGGGCACATCCGGAGAAGCCTTGCCTGCTATTTCTAGCCCGCACACACAGACACACAGACAGACGGTCCATTCTGAGCATTAGGTTTCCATACATTCCTGCTACAGTTCCAAGCTGGAGGCATTCCGTCCGGTGTTTCTTTCTGGTGATTTGCCCCTCTGTCCACCTCCGAGGAACACCCTTCACTGACGTTGGGGGGCGGCCGCACAGGAGGCTCCCCTGTTTTGGTTTAACTCCAAAGCGCAGAGCACAAAAGCTTTTCCAGGCTGCAAACGAACCGAACCCGACCGGGTTTTGCACGGAGGCTCTTCTGTCCCTTTCTGGAAGGAGCCCGATGCCAGGACGGAGGCAGAGGGCTTCAAGAGTCAGGGGCCGAGGATGACGTCCACCTCTGTGAAAAGAGAATACTAATCAATTGGCCACATTTAGGACCTGCAAGCTTATGGAGGGCGCCCTCACAAAATGGCTGTCACCGGGAAGTCCTGCGGGGTGGGGGGGGGGAAAGAGCAAGGTGGCCGAATTGAAGTTCCACCAGCTTTTTGTGTGTGCCAGGTATGCAAGAGGCAGAGCTTCCGTTGCTCCCTTATGGCTACCATTTTGACGTTTTTGATCTACTCTGTAATCACCCTAGTTGCCGTGGTGGTTGCATTGCTCCCCAAATGGCTGTCGTGGATTGAATGTCCAGAAAACATCCCTTGAGCAGAAGGCCAAGGGGGTGCGGGCTCCCTGCCCCCCCCCCCGCCAATGTGGGAGGCTGTGTCATCCCAGTTTATCCTGTCTTTCGTGGGGTGAGAGGCTACACGTCAAAGCGGAAGTACCAGGCCGCACCCACGCCCACACACGCAGGACCACTTGGCACAGACTGGGGGAGGGGATCCCCCCCGGCATCCTGCTGGAGGCTGGCTGGCTGGCAACTTCCTCTCGCATGCTCAACCCAGCCGTGATTCAAAGGCCGTCGTTCGCAACCACACTGAGGTTAAAACAGCAAGACACAGGCTGTGATGTCACAACCCCATCCCTTCCCTAGCATCACGCTGCCACAAGCCCCGTTTCATCACTCGCCCCTCTCGCTCCTCGCAGCCACCCATGCATGAGTCACGGCCTGTGCGACGGGCCTTTAGCTCGTCATGCAGACGCGGGGCTGAAAGGCCGGGCCGGGCGTCCGGTGGGCCTCTGCGCAATGAAGAAGCCTGGGGTGGTCAGCCCTGGCCTACGTCTGAGAAGCCTTGGCTCCCCCGCCCCCCAGTCAGAGGGGCACCGCAGAGAAGCGGTGGGGAACGGGGCTCTTCTGTCAGCCCCTCGGGGCACGGCTGGCGCTCCTTGCGCAGGAAAGGGCACCAGCCCCAAAGCAGGCTGGCGCCCCGAAGGGGCCGAGGGGAGGGTGGCCCCCTGCAGCCAAGAAGGGGCCTGCCTTTGCAACTCTCAGCAAACCCTGCATTCTGTGTCCCCACCAAGAAAAAGTACAGGTAGTCCTCGACTTACAACAGTTCATTTAGTGGCCATCCATTCAAAGTTACTACAGCCCTGGAAAAAATGACACAACCATTTTCCCCCTTATGACCCTAGCAGTGTCCCCGTGATCACAGTTAGTGAATCCGGTTTACCCATCGAACAGTCAGTTGCTGATCCCCAGTTGCTGACTCACCTTTATAAGAATTGCTATGTCCTGGGATCACGTGATCCCCTTTTGCGACCTTCTGACAAGCAAAGTCGATGGGTAAACCAGATTCACTTAACAACCGTGTAACTAAATTAAGAACTGCCATGATTCACTTAACAACTGTGATGAGAAAGATTGTAAAATGGGGCAAAACTCACTTAAATATCTTGCTTAGCAATATGAATTTGGGGCTAAATTGCGGCACGTGTCCTGGTTGTGTTCACACAGTGCATTAAGCTAGAATATGGTTCACACAACTGATCTGGGCTGGAGAATCCAAGAGAACGACTCGAGTCTTATTCATCTTCCCGATATTTGCAGCCTGCTCAGGCAGCCCCGTGGGTTGTGTGAACACAGTGATTGGGCTTCATTTATCCCTTACGTGTACAAATAGTGTCATGGCATGTTGCACAAACACGGCCACTCAGGGACCATTTGACACAACAGCCTCCAGATGGGTAAAATTAATAAGATGCTAAACTCGAACGTCTGTAGAACAACGGTAGTGCTAGAAAGGAAACTCAAATGCTGAAACTGTGCCGGAAAGACGGTTGGAAATCCGTTCCTTTCTGAAGGGGCTGAAAGACCCTGCAGGGCTGATCCACTGGCTGGGATCCAGGAAACCCCCGGGCTTTTCTGAATGGAAGGGAATCCCCCTTACCCTTTCTTTCACTCAGAGCCAAAAAGGGCTTTGTGGAAGCTGCCAATACCGGCTCTGAGGAACCTCATGTTGAGACAGGATTAAGGTCTTGCACTGCCCCCCCCCCTCGGCTCCCCCCTCCCCGGCCCAAATACGTTCTCTCTCTCTCTCTCTCTCTCTCTCTCTCTCTCTCTCTCTCTCTCTCTCTCTCTCTCTCTCTCTCTCTATCAAAATAA
>JANHFL010001991.1:9417-24495 GCA_032468155.1 Oxyrhabdium leporinum | reverse complement strand
CTCTCTCTCTCTCTCTCTCTCTCTCTCTCTCTCTCTCTCTCTCTCTCTCTCTCTCTCTGCATTTACTTCTGCAGTTTTGCCCAGGCCAAGCTGAGCTCTTCGGACACTCGACAGACACCGCTCATTCAGAACTTGGAAGGGCTAAAATACATACCCAGTGGTGGTTCTTTGCCCCAACAGTGAGACTCACCACCTCGGCCCTGAAGAGGGGATGCCTTTGCACCCCGATTGTCTGCTCTTGAACCACAGTTCACAACTGAGCCCAGGTGTGAGTTGTTTAATGTTGGCTTAGTGTGACGCATGAGCTGCCCAGAGCTAAGGAACTTAGACAGCAAAACGTTTAATAAAAAAAACATCTAACCAATAATGGTTTATTTAAAAATACGGTTTGAGCAAACCATTAGCTTGAGAGCCAAAGCCGGGCACAGCAATAAGATACGCAGGATTCCTCTTACTGGTCCCCCCCCTCCAGCCATGGCTTCATCCCATGAAAAGGCTCCCTGAACCTTCTGATTTTTCAGGCTGAGAAGAAGGCAAAGAGGCCCACATGGACCGTAGCTCTCCCTGCTTTTTCAGGACGGCCGCCCGCCCACCTGCCTTCTTTTACCACCCCCTGTGGACACCACAGCCCAGGTTCAGCCCTTGTGGTGTTGCAGACAGGTGTGACGGCAGGAGGGGCACCGCGCAGGGGGCTAAGCCGGACTTCGAATGCTCAACAGCCGCCCTGCCAGGCTTGGACTGGCTGGAGAACCCTGGAGCCAGAGCACCAACTGGGCAAGGCTAAATGTTACTCCCACAGATGAAGTGGGAGCTGAGCGTGGCCTGCAGCCAGGGAATACAGAGGATTCATTGGGATAAAAATGAGTCCTTTGTGCAGGAAGCCATCAAAGGAACTGCTTAAGCTTTGCCACACCTGGAAAGTCCCGCGAGGGGACACCCCTGGGATCCATCGTAGTCTTTGGCTGCAGCCTCCTTCTTGCCCAGGTTGACAGGGTTCGCTCTGTAGGATCTCCGGGAGGCCTGACACATCTTCTGGCTGCTGCCAGCCGTTCCCGGCTGCCCCCAGTTAGCCAGGCACAAAGGGTGCCTTGTCAGGGAGGGAGGCTCAGGGAAGCCCCCAGGCACAGAGCTCTTCACAAAGATGCATCTCTGCCAGGCAGGGGCCTGGTGGAAGGATCCAAGTCTGCCCCCCCCCCCCAGCAGAATAGACCCTCTTGCACACCAGCATTTGGGATGAATCCAGGAGGAGGAGGAGGAACGAGCTGGGCCTGGACAATTGGTGGCCCACACATGGCTCATCCAGTGCATTTTGCTCCTGTAAGTTACCTATCAGGCAGAGACAGTACCAGAAGAAAATCAGTGATATTTGTAATTTAGGCTCAGATTAAACCAAAAAGTGGTTGGTGTACTGAAGCTTAGTGTGTGGTAGGAAGCTGGCCACTGAAGCTTGAAAACCACCACATATTGCTTAATATGCCCTACGACCCTGTCCGCTGTGTTTATTTAGCAAACCTTGGCTCTGCACATTGTGTGAACATGGTTTCCCAGAGGGCCCAGGAGTCTCTTCTTTGCTTCAGGTGCTACACAAACCAGGCAGTGGAAGCGTTTGTCAAGTGGCCGTTGAGCAAACTGGTTCTGCCACGTGTGAACTGAGTCCTAAGCAAGCATTTTCCTGCATCCCTCAGACCGTGTGTCTGCTGGAAACGTGTTCTCCAATTTCATCCCTGATGAAATTATAGCCGTCTTGCTCCGTTTTGGAACAGCATGCCAGGAAATCTGTTTCTGAAACAGGGCTCCGACGGAGGGCACGTTTTCAGGGCTGTTACCACAAGTAGTTCTTGACTTACTACTGTTTACCACAAGTAGTTCTTGACTTACCACCACAACTGAGCCCAGAACTTGGTCCAAGCACAAAACAGGACTTGCCAGTGACTTTGCCCGAAGCATGTGCTCCAATGCTCCTTCAAATTTATGGCATCTCCATCATGGAAAATGTCCACCATGATCTTCTAAATATCTATTCAGAAGCAATGCCCCGGCCCAACTCCACCTGTATCTTAAGGCTCACCATAACATTCTAGTTTTTCAAATGTTGATTAACTACTTTCATTCAATTCCCCTGGCCTTTAATTTGGCCATTAGGTAAGTGTGTTTTGCTTAGTGACCACGGATGGCAAGCATATCATATACCTCGATAACGTTTGTGTGCAATGAACATAAGCATCAGGCAAGGCTGCAATCATGCTATTGTGGCCCCTGTCCTGACATTCTTGACCATACTTGCAAACATCCTTGTCAGCCTGCACATCCTGATGCAATGTTCACGATGAGAAGCAAAATTCCTCTCAAGAACTTTGTTTGCGCAATCTGTTTATCAAGTTTAATGACAGCTTCCTCAACTGACCCACTTCTCTGAATTCTCATGACACACTAATCTGAATCAGTGAGGTAATTTTGCAGAACCTGTTGACCTAAAATGTGGTTGCCTTATTGGTGGCTCAGTGTACCTTGAGAAACCAGCCTGGACCAGTTCTTCCCTAGGAGAAATCAACAGGAGGCCAGTCGGATTGGGGGCTGGCTTGTATCCCAGGCAGGAAACTCTGGTGGAACCTTTTCTCTGACCCATGTGTGACAAGCAGACCTTAATGTCATCCCCAGGGCTTTCCCATCCAAAGAAAAGTATTCAGGATGAGTGTGATCACCCACCAATACGTCTATGAAAATGTATTTATGAAGGATCTGCAAAAGGAAGGACCTGTGGGCAGCCAGGACGTTCATCTAGACTTTGCCTGCTCCAAGGTCCCTTCCAACTCTGTTATTCTGTTAACAACTTGCCCTGCAGGGATTCCATGCTCTGAGAAGCATCTTCACTTAGTCTAATAACAACTCCAGTAAGAGTTGTTGTTTGTCCTGAGCAGCATAGCTCCTACTGTTCTTAAAGTCTTCTGGAAAATACCAAATTTAGTTCTCCAAAAGTGCCAGTATCCCATTTTAGGTATCTCGACCTCAGTTGATTTTGATTGACTTCTACTATGGTACCTTGTGGAACATCTTAGATCATCTCCTTCCATAAAAGCTGCCCAACTCATCTGGTTCCTTTGGCCAAGCAATCTGCGCCCACCGCGAAGGATGCAAACAATTTTGATCAACAGATATACTTTGGGCTTCCAAAAATTCTTGGGGGGAAAATGGGGATCAACAATTATTTTTGGATTTCTCCCTAGTGAAACCTAGCATCACCCTGGATCTAATAAGATGCCATTAAGTTCTCTCACGCTGTCTGAGAATGTAGCGAGGTATCCTGATCGCTGGATTTTGATTCTTAACCCTTTTTGCCCAATGGAGAATTCTGTGGGATGGAAATGTTTGTAGCTATCTTGTGACCTATTTGTTTTGCTTGTTTTGTTTTGTATTTATTAGATTTATGTGTCACCCATCTCATCTATTTGCCTAAAATGGATTGCTTCAAGAAGGCTGATGAATTGCATAAATTAATGCAGGTCTTAAGTGTGGAAGGTCAGGTTAGAACTGTAACCTCATGTAGATTCTGTCTAAATAAAGGTATCTGACTACATGAGATCTGACTAAACAGAAATGTGTGATGAAATGCACATTGTGGCCCCAAAAGTTTTCCTGAAGTTGTTCCAGCGACTGTGCATCAACATGTGGTGTGGTTTTTTTGCTGCAACCAGTCCTGAACAAAACACAGCGGAGTACAAAGGTCATTAAAATTTAAATTATTACCATTAACAAAGCTGTGTGATGTAACAAAGCTAAAATTAAAAAAAAACAGGTTTGGACAGTACAAACCCAAAATTAAAAACAGAGTAAACATCTCAAAAATAGAAGTTAAAATATGCACTGGATGAACACGGAGATCCCAGTCCAACCAAGGGCAGCTTCGTGTCTCTTATAGTTTTGCCAGCCAGAGAGGCAAAGAGGAGAAACCTTCCCACCAAGTGCCAGGGTTGTGCATTGGCTGCAACAGGTTTACTCCATTACAGCGGTTTTCAAATTTGGCAACTTTCAGATGTGCGGATTTCACTTCCCAGCATTCTCAGCTTGGCCTGGCAGGGCAATTCTGTGAGTTGATGTGTACACCTATTAAAGTTTGCCAAATTTGAAAAACTCTGCTCTGTCCTATCAAAGCAGCCACAATGGTTTCTGACAAAGAATCTGAATCTTGCACATGTTATTCTGACCACTCAATCACTTTTCCTCTCCTATTTCTCTCATCCCTGGGAAGGAGGTAATGGCAAACTACTTCCAAAAAAATCTTCCTAAGAAAACTCCAGGGTCTTGTCCAGCCAGGCTCTGAGAATCGGACAGGACTGAATGGAAGGGAAAAAACCTTTAAAACTGAAATAATGCTGACCTGAACAGAAGGCGAGAGCATGACTCAGCCTACCTAGCCGGCATACTCTCTCACGCAGTGGCCTACCAGGGGGAGATCCAGGCAGGTCCTCACCCACTGTGGCTCCCCTGGACGTGGCATGTGCAGGTGGGCTGCCTGTACCCGTGGGCAGGCCCAGTTCTCAAGCTTTGTGGCCACTGAGGGGCCTGTCCCCAAGGAGCTGGTCTGGTCTCCTTTGGAAGCCCGCTAAATCAGCAGCCAAGCCCAGATCCCTGGCAGCGTGTTCAGCTGGCGGATCACACACTGGGTGGAGAAATACCTCCCCTTATCAGATTTAATCTTCTCCTCGTCAGTTTCCTTGGGTGGCCTTCAATTCTAGTACAATAGCAGATGGAGAAAAACCTGTTTGTTCTTTTGCCCTTGGTGTGTTGTACACATTCACACCTTGCTGACTGGTCTTAAAAACAGGCTGGAGTACAGAGGAGTGTCCAGTTTGGGAACTGACGCTGCTTGCTCAAGCGGGGCCTCATTCTGGCCACGGGAACCCGCAGGTCTCCCCTGGGACGCACGTCCATGTTGTGACCTGGACAGGTGGATGATTCCCTTGGAGGATTTAAGGAAATAATGGTTGTTTATTACAGCTGCGCCTGACACCGAGGCTCGAGATGCTCATTCTCGTAACCAGCCCTGCGCAATTTGGCACCAGCAGGGATGATGGGAGTTGCAGTCATCTGCTGTGTCTTCTAATGGCCAAGAAGCAGTCAGGAGTGAGCGAGTCTGGAAATCTGGAGAGAAGGTCTCTGTGAGCTGCTCAGCTGAGCCAGCCAAAGACATTCGCCCCAAATGCCTGGGAAAGAGGGTTTCCAGAACAAATCACTACTTATCCTTTCCAGGACTTTTCCCAGGTCAGGCCGGTGGGTCTGTAGTTTCCTGGATCCATTTTTTTTCCATGGAGTTAACCCTTTTGTGAAGCCCCTCCTAGCCTGTGCCCCAAAAGCAAAATCTGAAAATCAGTGTTGCATTTAATTATGAAGACAAGTCAATAACTAAATAGGTTTAGTACATTTCCAGTAGGCTTCCCACCTGTTTTATTTAGGAAATTTCACTCTGAGCCCCTTGGAAACATTACAGGGCCCTCGATTGTTTTGTTATTTTTTCCTTGCAGAACTTCTGTGGTTCAGAAATATTCTCAGATGCAGCTCGGGCTTAAAATCTCCCATCTGAATTTTGAAGACATCCAACACACTGTTACTTTCCTGTCCTTCTTAGTTGATTTGGGTTTCAACTGCGTTGGTTTGCTGACATACCCAACCTCTTCTCAACTTCCATTTCTTCCTGACTGTGAGGCTTCTGGGGCCCGTTGATATTTAGTTGCATCCCTGCTTCCTTCCACCCACACAATATTTCCTGTGCGACTGGCTGCCACACAACTCCAAAGTATGATAGAGCAACCCCCAGGCTCAACAATTGACAATGTATTCTTTTCTTCAACTCTCACTTTCCCACCCTCCACCCCCCTCCAAATGTGTTGTGAGTAGTTGTGGCTGAACAGTTCGATTTTTGTCTCATCAGTCCAAAGCACTTTGTTCCAAAATATTTCAGGCTTATCGTGGTTTTCTCTTGCATGTTTGAGATCGGTGTTTCTCAACTTTAGCATGGGTGAACTTCAGCTCCCAGAATTCCCCAACCAGCATTTCCCCAGCCTTGACCTCAACTGTTCCATGTAACCTCCATTTCTTAATTAGGTTTCTTACAGTTGAAATTGCTAACTGGCAGCCAGGAAAGTTTTCAAGCTCTCCCGTTTGGCAAGAGAGAATTACACTCGTTTTTCAAGCACTCAGGGAACGTTGATGGTTGTCAGAGTAGTCAGAAACACTATAATCTGAAAAATCAGAAGGATCCAGATTCCCTTATGGAGCTGCCTTCTCCCGTCTAACTGTAGGCCCAATCAGTCAGTCATCTTTGGCTGCAATATGAATCCTTTTCTAATCACGCTGCACTTACAACACACACTTTCCTGTTTTAAATATGTAAACAATGCACATAAATGATAAGCATTCAAATTTGCAGAATAACTAATTTATATCACAGGGAGGCTTGTCAGATCAATGAAACATACTGCTTGTTTTGCATGTAAGAGTAATTTGATTGGTTGTTTTGGTTGTGGTTTAGAGTGATGTGTCATCCAACTACAGTATGAATGCAGCCATTATAGTTTGTGAACTGTGGTCCATGGCTTACTCTGTTGTATGAAGCAAGTCTCTGTGGCTCATCCAACCACAGTTCTCACAATCACCCTGGAGGAAAAAGGGAGCTGGTACATAACACAACATGTGGCTTTCAGCCAACTTCCTTATGCTGACAGCCACCCGGAAAGAATTATCTTCTCCATTACACAAACTGTTGCTTCGGGTCCAGCCTGAACCTTTGCAATTCAAGTCTCTCTTCAAGGGAAGAGGTAGGATTGCAATGAGACACAGAGAGCACTAAGATTTGCATAAAGAGTTCCTTATTTAATTTATAGCCTTCCTTTTTAAAAAAAAAATACAACAAAGTATTATGAAAAGTGTATTTCACTCATTTAAATATCTATTAACTCAGCGTATTAAGGAAGAAATAACAACCAATCACATAAACATCTTACATGAACCGAATTAATTTATCCACACAATAAATTAAAATATTAAATAGTAACCTTCAGTGCAACATATACAGAAGAAAAAAGTGTAACCTTGGCTAAAAATAAAACTTCAATTTGGCTATGGACCAAACTAAACTTAAATTGTGAAAAAGGACAAAATATTAACTTGGAGTCAACACACAGAAGAATGGGGAAGAGGCATTTAGCGGCTGATAATTCAGCATAATTCAAATGCACTTAAGGTGAAAAAAGGACTCTTTTGCCTTAGCAGAAATCTTTCATTTGAGAATTTTAAAACATTTCTCTCCCCCAAAGCCTTGATACTTCTATGCTCAGCTTAGTGTTAATCAATTCCATAAGTCCGGGTCGCATCAGATTAAACACTTGCTAGCTGAAAGGATGCAGTTTATTTCTAAAAAGCATCACCAAACAGAAACCCGGAGAAGAGCAGAAGGCTGCCTTCAGCGGAGGCTCTTTCCTCCCCTTGAAAGGGGAGACCATCCTGTCCTGGACAAGCTGGTTTGCCATTCAAAGTATCAAAAACGCAATTCAGGACAAATGCAACGGGAGCCCTCTGATGCTGGAGCTCTTGAACTAGGTCTGGCAGGAATCCAGCTCTCCCGAGGGGTCAATTCTCAACTGAGCAAATGCCGACTTTGATGATGTCTTGAGGGATTGTGCAAAAGGCCGAGCCTTTGGGGATTCCTTTCTTCCTTTTTTACTTATTTGAGAAACTCCCAATCTATAGACCGGTTGTTGAGAAGCAAAGCTAGGAAGGGAGGGGGCGGGTTTAAAAACCCGATTATTTCTCCTTTGAGGAAAGTCAAAGAGGGAATGCCATTATGATAAGGGCAGAAAAAGAATCGACCCACTAAAAATAACGGAAGCATTTGTCAGCCAGACAACTTGAGGAACAAAACCAATTTGTCCCCATTTCATTTTTCCATCATATGGCCACAAAGTTTTTGGCACTAAGCTCCCGTCGGCATGCCAAGCCATCCATTTGGGGAAATGAAACCTGAAAAATCCGGAGTGTCGGAAAATATATCTTCTTTCCACCAGTGAAGGAAAGAAGGTGAAACTGGTGCTTTGGCTTGCATGCAAACCAGAATTAATTCTTGGCTCTTGAAGCGTCTCTCAGATCTATTAGCCTCTCTCTCACCTACTTCTCCCCTGGAAACCAGGGCACCGGGCTTCATGGGGCCGCTAAACCTCCGGGCAGCTGCCAAGGGCCCGGTTCCAGGGCAGAACCTGCCACCAGCTCAGGAGCGCCTCAACACAACTGTGGAATGTTTGTGACTCGGAGGAATCTTCTGTCTCCCGAAACGTTGCAACAGTTAGGAATCCCATACAAGCATGTAAACCTAGAAACGGTGCAGCGTTTTAAAATCACCCCTGCTAAAAATGGATTTTTAGTAAACTTCTCATCTAGCTCAAAGGCGTTTAAGTCAGTTAAATTAAAAACAAGGCCAGACGCACCTCCTTCAACACCCCATTCCTACTTGTCATGTAATAACGAAGGCTTCTAGGGTCCATTTTCTTGTTGGGAAACGGTAGCAAAGCTGCCACCAAGTTACCCAGAGACCCCGGCCGAGGAGGCAAAGGGGCTTCCTCACTTGGCCAGGAGCAACGACTCAGGAGGAGGGAAGGAAGGGGAAGCACTTCTGCCCTCATCCAGCTCAAAGACGGTGGGCCAGTCTCCCCTCCCCTCACCGTTTATTTCTTTTCCCTTCCCCAAACAGAATACAACAAACACGGACAAGGCTACACGTCTTGGCATTTTCCTTCTCAAAGGACCCCTGCGGCTGAACGGCCACGGGGAGGGTGGGGCTGCTCCCAGAGGCCTAAAGTGGAGCATCCTTCCGCTGGAGAGGAGTCAAAAGACACAACAGATACGCCAAGCCAAGCCCTTCGGGTGACTTTGGGTCCGGTCTCCATTAAATAAATCTTTTCCAAGACAAACCAGGCACATCCCCTCCCTCATACAAACTTGTCCTTTGGTGCTTACAGTAAAGCTGCCGATTGTCACTCCTCTCTATTTCGACTAAAAGGAAGTCTTGGAGATTTGCTGGTGATCACAAATCACACCAGAAGTTTAGTCAGAAGCTGCGCCGACCAGGCGGCTCCTTCAGCGAAGTTCTGGACGCCCAGCATTCCGGTGGAAGATCCGGAGAAGGCCTCAAACGTTGCACCACTTTGGCCTTCTGGTTAAGTCCCCGGAAACTGTCTTGTCCGTATTAAAGTTTTTCTCAGAATATTGTAGGCCTCTCAGGTAGAACTCTGCGCTGTTCCCATCCGTGGAATTGCAGATGGTCTGGTTTTTGTCAGACAACTGCAAAACAAGCAAGGAGGTCAGTCCAGACCAAGAGAAGCCTCTTCGCTTTGCACGGGAAGGCGGTGCGCAGTGAGAGAAAACACCGACCACACAAAGGGAGGGTGATCGTCATGACTTCAAAAGGCATTATTTAACAGAATAACAGAGCTGGAAAAAGGACTCTGGGGGGTCTTCTAGTTCACCCCCCGGCTCGAGCAGGAGACTAGGCAAAGATGTGGCCGGCAGGCCTTAAAGATCGCCGACTTCCCCATTCAAAAAGAATCCGACCTCTGAGGGACGTTGGGTGGAGCAGAAGAAGAAGAGGAGGCCATTTTGTTCATCTCCTTCCCTGAGAATTGTTAGCTCAGTGCGCTTTGAGGACACGGGGTTGGGGACCGGTATTTTTCATACCGTTACAACCCAGGCTTCTGCCTCTGCCTCCAATCTGTCCCTCTGGGTCAGCTTCCTCTTGAATCAAGCATGACTCCTGGGGATGCCACAGGGAGGCTGGAGAGCCCCCACCTCCCCCAAACTCTCATCTGGCCCGGATCCTCAGGGCTCTCCTCTCCCGGCATGTCTCCTTCTGCTTGCAAAGCCAGAATACTCGAGTGCCAACCTACTTCCTTTGCTCACGCCAAATGAAAGAACCAGGATTTGATTGTCTGAAATTACAAACGCCCGATTGGCACAGACACTGTTGATTTACCTGTCTCTGAGTGGCAGCAAGACGTGGCCCCCTTCAGCAGCCCGGTGGGTTTCTCCTGCCTGCAAACCATCATCCTGCACCACTCGCAGTGCTTCCGTATCCTGCAGCAACTGCAGAAACACACACAATGGCGGGTTAATCGAACAAAGTTTGGGCCAAGAACAGGAATGGCTGGCAGGCAAGGAGGGAAAAGAAGGAGAAGAGCATCGGTTTCCGGAGCAGAAACAACGGGGGACTTGTTGGGAGGCAGCCTCTGGGGAGGGGAGGGGGCACGTGGCTTCAGCCTTCTCTGCAGGGTCCCGTAGAAGCATGGATTCGCACCAGAAATGGACCACGGTCCCTCAGTCTGTCAGCGGCATGGAAGCCCTTCAATCCAAGACTGGAATCCAAGTCTTGCTGGCAGCTCTTTGGCTAACCCAATACTGACAGCCAAATATGGCGGACCCAGTTGGGGGGCTGGTGAGTGCCCCCAGACCCCTCCCTCTGCCTTCATCAACCAGTTTTTAACAGCATTAAATTGACTTCTCAAACATTTTCTTGCCAATTCAAATTTGTTTCTAATTTTATATTCTTATAATTAAAATTTGTGAATTCTAAATAGCAATAGCACTTAATCCATCTGTTGACTGCCCTTTGCTAAACATTTTAGGAGAAGCAGAAAGTGAGAACAGGGCTGCCCTATTTTGTGCCCTTTGGAGCTTATTAAACGTTACCGACAATCACAACCTGGGTTTAGCACTAATAAGCATTGCGGCATCTCACACAGCCACACCTACTAGCAGAATTGGAACTCCTGAGTCTAAAGTCAGATTTCCGACTAGAAGTTTGTGACTTCAAGGAGAGCTGACCAGCAACCAGGGCCCAACACAGGGCAACCGAACATTCGCTTCATGCAATCATGCGCACAAAATATTTTGAGTTCCAAACACTCCTCTGCAATTCTGACACAGGCTCCCCTGCGAGCCAGTCAGGCTGCTTGGAGCATTTCCGGAGGTTTTGAGCTCAAAAGGGCTGCTTCAAGCTTGAAAGCCCCACCTGCAGCTGTTTTGCCCCTCCCTGCCCCCCCCCCCCGGGCAGACTTTAGTCTCAAATCAGAGAACCTACCGGGTCCAGTGCAGGCTCTGCTTGGGAAGGCAACAGGACAATAATCTGGCAGATGCTGCCTTCCTCCGCGTCAATCCCCCCTTCTCCTCCCCTCTGACATGAGGGGAATCTGCCCTGCATCGGAGGAGCCCTCCTGGCCTGCTGCTCCTGCAAGGAGGTTTCGGCGGATGCGGATTCAAGCCTGCACTCCGTAGAATTATACTTACTGTATCAGGACGCAGACCATGATAACGACAATGGAGGCGACGATGGAAACCACCACCAAGGCAGTGATGGTTTGTTTCTTCTGGGTGGCAGCCACCACTGCCAGGAGGTCGGCGTGCTCGCAGCGGGCGCCTATGTACCCGGAATGGCACCTGGGCAAGGAAAGCCAAAGCCTCATCTTAGGGGGGGGGAGAGAGGGAAGACCACCGGCTCAGCTCCCGCCAGCCGAAGCGGGATCTGGCTGGCTACAGCAGGCAGACTGCCTGGATTCCAGGCCCTGCAGGGCGAGAGGCTTTGGAGGGGGACCAGCCCCCATGCCGCCCAGAGCCAGGCTCCAGCACCGGCACGGCTCTTTACGCAGCCGGAGAGCCCACCCAGCGAGGGGACCCCACCACCTGTTCAAGTGGCAGAGAAGCGTTTGCCGTCAAATCTTCCCTCAGCCTCAACATCTTTTTTCTATGAGGCTCCATTTCTGTGCGGACCCTCTTTCCCTCCCGCAGGGTCTCGGCCAGCAGGGAGGGCCTCTTAGCTCCTAGGGCTGCTCCCTTTGCTCTCTTCCCCCTCAGCTGTAAAGCTCTTGGCTGCCCCTGCGCAGGCATTTCAAAATGCAAAAGTAAACACTTACACACAAGTGGGTTCTTCTTCTTGCACCAGGAATCTGCAAGTCCCATGGAAACAAAAGGTACTATGGGCATCTGGACAGTTGTTGAAATGGGATCTCACTGCAGCTGCCACCGGGGGACCTAAAAGTCCAAAAGGATTGATTAGTTTTCACATCGGCATTAAGACCATTCAGAATATCCTCCTAAAGTCATTCCAACCTGTTTCTTGGGCCAGTCTTAGTTTCTTTAGAATATTTTCAGAACGTTTTATTAAAGCATGCTCTATGATAAACTGAGGTTTCTTATTATATCCATTTTACAGGCAGGAAAATAAGACCAGGCGAAACCCCAGCAAGGCCAAATCACGATCGGCCTGTCACAAAGAGGGACTTCAACCCAAGCGCCAGATGAAAGCCCTCCGCTCTCGGCCAAGAAGATTCCCATCTGTTCTTAAAACATCACCGCTGCTGCTGCTATTCTCACTCCATGATCTGCGGTCAGGAATAAACTACAGTCTGCTGCTTATTACGGATTCATATTTTCAAGTGTCAGCACAATACAAAATGAAGACTTAAACATAAGCCAGGAATCAAATCGTCACCATCATCACAGGACCGCATTTTGGGCACCTGGCAACCTGTTCCCGCTTACAACCAGTTGCCAGGCGCCTGGCCATCATGCGGAGGTCAGTGGGGAATTGCGGGCTGCTGTTGCCACCTGCCGAGTGGACTCCTCTCCTCTCTGGGATGGGCTGAAAGAGTCGCCTGCCGAGGGAGCAGATGCCGAAGGTCTGAAGCCGGTCCCTGCATCGCATGGAAGGAGGGCAGCTGACGTCCTTCGGAGGCAGCGCTTTCAGCCGCTCCCAGAGGCAGGAGGAAGCAGAGTCCGAGCTCCCGAGCAGAGAGGCCGTGGCAGAAGGGAAGGAGCCTCAGGCCAGCCTGGGCGTCTCTTCACTCGGGGGCTGAAAAGCCTTCGTGGATTTTGATGGGGAGGGTTCTTGGCTCCTGAACGGCAAGGCTGCCTGGTAAAGTCTCGGGGGGCTTGTGGAGGCCGGGGCAGCCATGCCTGAGCGTCTTTCCCTCCAGGGCTGAAAATCCTGCTTGGATTTCAGCAGGCGGGATTTTCAGCTCCCCAGGGTTTCACCCGCCCTCCCAGAGGAGGCACCATGTCCTCCTTACCTGGGGCTCTGTCTCTTAATGACGTATATCATCCTTAGCGACCACAATCCAGAGTGGTCATGTGGGCAGTCATCTCACTTAACAACCAATTCACTCAACAGTTGAAATTCCGGTCCAAATTGTAGTTGTTAAGCGAGGACTTCTTGTACAGGAAAATGATGCTATATTCCACCTCTTGGAAGGCACCGTGGAATTAAAAGCCCGGAGGGTCTTCAGAGAGAAGGAAGGTGCCCAGCAGGCACCACAGCCCAAACCCCGTTTTTATCTTGCCTGCCTCGAGATCCGGCTACGAGATGCCGCTGGAGCAGGAACAGCTGCTCAGCCCAGGACTTGACCATATTTGTCTCAGGCCGGGGGGCTGAGGAGGAATGCACTGCAATCAAACCACATCCATTTGCAGGAAGAGGCTAATGGAGCGTGACATCAGTCCCAGCCTTTGGAAGCATCTGTCTGGAAACTGCCTTCCGAAGCGCTTCCCTCCTCGGCGCTGCTTTCCGCATCAGATCTCCCCGCTGCCCTATCGGGAGCTGCCTTCCACCCCCCGAGCGCTGCCCGTGAGTCACGCACGCCGTTGCCTTGGGGGCATTCCTTCACTCCTCCTGAAACACTCCAGCAGGCGCAACCAGGTGTGTTATGCAATCCCCCCAAAGTCGCACCACGCTTCATATTTCACGGGAAGAAGCCTGCCCTGCCTGGATCCTGAGAACTTGAGCCCCGCTGGTGGGTGGCTCTGCCTCCCTTTTCATTGTCCTTGACAACCAGGAGAGACAAATCTCGGCCCAGCAGCCTTTGGGCGGCACATGTGCAGCAGTCAGGGCCCAGCTCCTAAGTGCTCCAAGTCGCAGATCAGAGAGGCTTGCAGTTGGAAATCGCTCAGAGCTCGTTGGCGATAATTTCTGAAGCCCAAATTCTTGACTTCCGGATTCCAAGGGGGAGCGGCGTTAATTCTTTTCTGCCGGGAACAACAAAGGCTTCGCTGCGCCCCTTTAAAACTGATCCCATCTGTCATTTTGTTTGACTGATTGTGGTTGTCCCACTCCAAAGGACTCCCGCTGCACAAGCTTTTATAGATCGCGGCCTGTTTTATCAGACACATCCAGAGCACAATGTGGGGTTCGTGAGACCCACTTAAAGCAGCGAAGTCTCAGGGTGAAAAAGGCAGCCCGTCCCTCACCCACCACCCACCAGGCAGCCGAGTGAGGGGCGTCCCAGGATGCCAGAAGACGCAAGAGGGTCGTTACCGCAACCCCCGGCCGCCTCCCTGGTCCTTCAGGAATGTTTCTCGGCACCCTCGCACCGGCCTGGGAGACCTGCGGCTCCCGGTTCTTCAGGCTGGCGGAAGCTGCACCCTCTTCCCCCCTCGCGGCCACCCGCCAGGTCTGGTCCTTTCCCCCCACACTTTGCGTTCATCAGCAAAGACAGCCCCGCATTAAGGACGGGGAGCATCCCACAAGGGGGGCTGCGGTGGGCCCAGCACAGGCCTGAGGGGAGACAGAGGAAGACACCCGGAATTCTCCTTTCTGTCCCATTTTTGGCTCTTGCAAGCGAGGGACGGGAAACCCACCGGTTTCAAGCATTTTTTCTGTTCCACACCAGCTAAATTAAACATACAGAGGAAGTCCTCGACTTATGACCACCATTGAGCCCTGCAACAGCTGTATGAGAAACGGTCATGGGGGTCACTTGTTTCAGTGCCGTTGTAACTTGAGGACGCCTGTAATACCCTCAGTCATGCTGCAGTCTGGCCTGTCCTACGACCAAACCCCAGACCAGGATACATTTGTCACAGCGCTTAATCTTGCACCAAATGATCTAACTTAATAGTCTACCTCAGTGGTTCTCAACCTTTTTTCCACCACGGACCCCCTTTAAGTACCTTTTGTGGCCATGGACCCCCACGGCTTAACTCAACATTTAAATGGTAACGTTTCAAGCCTTCATGCACCCCCCCCACCCCCCTTTGACATCACGGATC
>JANHFL010001990.1:131620-142726 GCA_032468155.1 Oxyrhabdium leporinum | reverse complement strand
GAGTCCCCATGTGGCCTGCTTTGGATGCAGGTAAGTACAGGGTGCACTCAGAGGCTCTGGGAGGGCAAAAAGTGGGCCTTCCAGAAGTTCGGGAAGGCCAGAAACGGGTCCGTTTCTGGTCTCCAGAGAGCTTCCGGAGCCCGGGGAGGCCGTTTTCACCCTCCCGGAGGCTTGAGGAAAGCCTCTGGAGCCCAGGAAGGTGAAAACACCCCCCGCCATGGTGCAGCAGGCCAACTAGGGCACGCCCACCATGGCCACACCTACCCGGCAACCGGGCAGCAAAACTATTGCTAAAATTTTTGAAGGCCACCCCTGTTCATCACTGAAAGTTTTTAAGAAGAGACTTTACAATCACTTGTCTGAAATGGTATAGGGTCTCCTGCTTGAGCAGGGGTTGGATTAGAAGATCTCTAAGGTCACTTCCAGCTCTATTCTGATTGGTAAAGATTCCTTGTCATTTGTTACTTGATGAAATGTTATATACATGAGAAGTAATTCCATTAAGTGAATATTCTTAATTTAAACTTAATTTTTGCCCTGAATTTATCCCTCTTTTGAATGTGGCCCTGACATGCCCTTCAAAGGTCAAGTGTTATCCTCTGCAAAAAACAGCTTATACACCTCTGTATTAAAGGGAATATGTAATTCTGATGCTTTGTGGAGGCAATTTTTCTACTAGTGACTTAGATCATATTCCAGAGTCCTTCGACCATCCTTGTACCAGAATAACAGTAACGAGGGCAGACTTCATATCACTTCTATGACAGTAAAGTGTCATTGGTGTAAAAATCACCCATATCAATCATCAGGAACATCTGAGTCATAGTACTAATTTATGATTGTCGGGTATGTATGCTTGTTGCATTTGAATAGCATATACAAATACATAAAAATATATACATATATACTGTCATGCTTTTCTGCGTGTGACAGCTATCATAATTCTGCAACTCAGTTTCAAATCTAGTCCACAGTGTCACCTTTCACCATATCCACTGAATTTCACCAAATTCACCAAGATCTTTCCAATGGATTAACCTGACCTTAAGCCCTTTACAGAAATGGAGCAGTAAAGAATTGTCACATACCTCAAAATTGTATGTATGTTAAGAAATACTAAAGAAGACAATGTAAATTCATGTATTGGAGAACATGACTGCATCCCATAATATTATCTTGTTTTCTGAAACATGCAAAATGACATAAATAGAACAAATTCATGGATTTTCATCAGATTGCCAACACTCTTGGAACAATGGAAAAGGTTGGAAGCCACTAGTAATGTTGGATATATACATGTTTCAGAGTTATATTTGCTTAACAGGATATGTGTTCACCTAAGAAACCCTCTCCTTCTTCCCATTCTGGCAAATGGCTCAGAAACAAAACAAAATCAAGATTCAAAATTTAGATATAAGTACTTTCTGCAGAGCAGATACACTTAACTGATAAAAGGTTCTTTTTGATTTCTCATAATTGATTCTTTCAGGCCAATCTCCGCATCTTATTCTCTTTCTCAGTGTACTGCATCACTAAGATTAGTGTCCCTAATATGTTCTTTTCTAGAATTCTTTTCAAACGTAGAGCTATAACCTTCATGAATTTGAATGATGTGCATTAAAGGAGGCTTGAATGAAAAATGAAGCTAGAGATGTAGCTGTGTTTTTTTTTTCTTTCACTGAAAAGTCATACTCTTTTTCTGAAAGAGACAAATAGCTCAAGACACATGAAGGTTGTCTTGGAAATCATTCAGAAATAGAAATGTCAGCCATTATTAATAATGGATACTTTAAAAAAAAAACTGATTTGTACCATATTTTATATAATGTTATTTAATCTGCTTCTTAGGAATTGAAAATATTGCACAATTGGGTAAAAAGATTCATACAAGAGAACTGTTTTTCAAAATCTTTTTTTCTATCTCCAGTTGTGCTGGGAACATTAAGTGCTATAAAGTGAGGAAAACAGAATGTTTTTCTTTCCTTTTGTGGTATATCTCTTTCAGTAAATAAAAGCCAGGAGAAGTTCATAGCCTTTGAAAAGAGATGAAGCACATTTCTATAAATAATTGTGCTGTCTATATGAAAAGTATTGTTCTTATGGTTCATTTAAAGGCACGTTTTAGTCTTACCTACAAAATAGTTGCTAATTGTCTTATATAAAAAAGAGATTATACATCAACTACACATTTGATTCCTCTAAAGTTAGAAAAGAAGGTGGCTTGAACTGTAGTTCCTCAAAACCTGGTTGACACACAGATAATATCGCCTGCCACATAAAATAAAGCTAGACAGATGTTTACATTTGGAGGAGAACATGTCTTTTGAGAGCAGAGAATAAGGTGCATGAATGTTCAGATCTTAAGAATTCTTGTATGTGAAAATGTAGTTTGTTTTACCAGGGCATCTGCCATTTTGGCAATCCTGATTATAAAGGTAAGTAGTTAAATTTGAATCCTACCAGATCCAATTCAACACATTGACTTGATTAATTGATTGAATAAATCACACTGATTCAAATGGTTGGATCAAGTTGATGTGATTTCCCAGTTTAATGAAATAGGTCAACAAGTTTTCCAAATAGATCTTTAACTTCACATAGCACCAATATGCAAATAAGGTTTTTTTTCCTGACCTTCAGATAAGGCATGAAACAAAGAAAGATCCTTCTATCATGTTTCTATTTCATGTACTGTATTTTTACCCTAATAAATATCAAACAAATCCTAATATCTTGAATGCTGATTTTATTATTTGATCAAGGAACATTTTGTCTTCATTACATCACTGCCATGCTTAAGAAGGTTCTTTCTGTGAAAGTATTTGCCTGTGAAACTTTATATTCACAATTTCATGATATGAAATTTAGTTGAGAATTATGTACAACTTATACAGAAAATTGAGCAATCTTCTATGGAAAGTTACATATCTATGCATTGGAATATGAATGAAGGGTATCTGCAGGGGGTTAAAAAAATCAAGATGGTGACCACAGTAAGGAGATTGAAGTCTCACTGCCTTTTTGTGTGTGTTACAATGTATATAAAAAAGAAGACATGGATTTCACAGTCTTAACTATATTTTTAATTATGTGATGCTTCTTCTCAGCAGTTATCTCTGTTGTAAAAGCATTATTAAAGAATATATCTGGGTCAAACCTACAAGAATAATTAGCTGGCTCTTTTATTGTCTCATACAATAACTATTTCTTGTTTCTGCTCTTGTGGAAAGATCACATCTTTCCTTTACACTGCTTGTCCTACAAAGATCTTTGTGCGAATTTATTGTTTCCACCCAGTTTAAGTAACATATGAAATTTACACATATTTAGGACTACATGAAGTGTGCACTCTGCTAGAACAAGAAGTCAAAAAAAGGACTAGCCACTGCAACATCTCTAAAGATTTTATGTAATTTTATCAGTTATTAAATGTATATGCATCCTATCTCATTGTCAGGTAACTCTAATTTTCTTTAATTTTACACATTTTCTACAGAAAAAAAATCTCAATTTGAAATAAACTATTAATTCATCAAACAGATTCACAGTTCAATGCAAACTAATTAAGCATGTAACTATTTATATTATATAACAGTGATCCTTTGAATTGGTTCAGGAACTGCATGTTGAACAATTAATAATAATTTACTCAATTGATTCTCCATATAAACAAACATTATTACTTGAATAAGCCAGCAATCCAGCCTACCAGGGAACTCCAGACTTAGTCAATACATTATTAGATACTATCACAATTACAAAAGTTAAAGACATTAAAAAAACAGCACAACCAGAATCAAAAAATTAGTTGAATAAACTGCAGTATCTGAATAAAGGTGTTATCAATATATTTTATTGACTTTTGGGACAACGCAAATTCCTGTAATTATTAGTAGGATTAGTTAATTTCTCTTCTCTGAAAATATGTAATTTCAGAGCCATGAAATGTTGTCCGAAGGGATAAAATTCCATGCAATTTAGGAAAGTCTCAAAATGAGGCTTAGTCATCATGCTGAACCATATGATGGACTGCATTCCTAACATTGACTATCATTGATTAATGATACCCACCTGTCACATTATATAATTTAACAACAAAATTCAAAATTCCAGTGAATAATAACATATTAGAATAATAACCATGCTTATTATTGATATCATTAGCTACTCATTAGAGCAACTGGCAGGGTATGAATTAACTAAATAAAGATAAAAACACAGCAAAACAAAGAACACCAGTTTTCATTTTTATGTAGCAAATAATTTGATGGCTACTGTCATATGTAAATCTGCAATACATAAATGTTTTAATTTGTATATAAATATTCTCTAAAAGAGTTTAGGCGAGCATAAACAGAACCTGTTACAGTTTACTTCATCAGAAGCTGCTTCAGTTTACTTCACCACAACCTTGATACATAGGCTGAAATACAGTTATTATCTAAACCTGGTAAACTAAGGTTTAAATGACAATGTTCATCCACGTTGAAATCTAGTTTCAATTTGCCACAGTACTGAGCCACTAGAAATTAAGTCAATAATTTTCATAGGAATGAAAATTAAGCTTCCAGGTAGTGAGCACTGACTAACCAAGGATTGAGAAAGACAGCAGTTTATATGGAATGTATACAGAATTATAACACTGAACATTTAAATGATATGTATAAATCAATATTTTAAATTAAATGGATCATGTGAAAGAATTAGAAAGGGAGCACAAGTATATTCTTTAGTTCATTCTGCCATAACATTTCCTTCTTAACACCACTAAGAAACTGTTTCTAACAAGCTTTGCTAATTCAATAATAGATAGCACCAAACTCTATAATTTTCATGAGCAAAAGAAAAACATTCATTTAAATGTCAAGATCCTGCAAGAATCACCATTTCCCCCTTTGTAACCTTTGTTCTATGAGGTAACAAAAAGAGGTAGTCCAACCCTTGGCCTCACCACAGCTTCTTTATCTAGAAATTATGCTAGCTCATTCTCCTGGTGAAAATCACATGCATAGTCTCAGTTTGCTGTTCTGTATCCTCATTTATCACAAACAGAAAAAAGACAGAATAAGGCAAAGTTTTGAAATGAAGCTGATTGGAAGCTACTGTTTATCTGACACCTTGAAATGAATTTAACAAAAACTCACAGATTTTGAAACTTGCTATTAAGACAAAAGGGTACTGGAACAATTAACAGGATTTTGTGACCTGGCCCTGGTCTTGATTTTGAACTTTACATTTGGCCAAGTTAAACAAAAAGTTACAAAGCCAAGTCTTCTAAATGGTCTTCAGGAACTTTAGAACATTATTATACATCCTAAACATTTGTAAGCAGTATGAATAAAATTTATTTAGATGCTGATACAAAATTTATAGGTTAAATTATACATTATCTGATTTAGAAACACAGAACTAGCTGTTAACACATCTACTAAGTTTTCTTTAGATAGGTACTGGAAAACAATTACACATTGTTATTCATTACAAACTTTTCTGATCTTTCTGTACTCTCTAAAATGTGGATGTTCACTGCATTATTGATCTAGATTGACTGCTCTTAAGCTGTGCAATTCATAATTATCTAAAATATAGTTAAGGCTAAAAACTATCTTTATAACTATCTCAACTATAGCTAAGACAGGAAGTATTGGTTAATCTATCTCAATATGATTACTTCTTCCAGAACCAATTTTCTAAGAAAACAAAGAAGAACTTGAAAAGCATCAGTTCTGTCACTGAGCTACAATTTCTCAGGACTGTGTTATTCAAATCACCTGGAGTGTTTGGTGTAGTGGTTATGTGCTGGCCTAGAAACCAGGATACTGTGAATTTTAGTCCTGTCTTAGGCATGAAAGCCAGCTGGGTGATTTTGGGCCAGTTATTCTTGCTCAATTCATTCTACTGCAGGGGCTGTTGTGGGCAAAAAGAGGAGGGGGAATATCATGTATATTCATTGCCTTGAGTTACTTACAAAGTAATAAAAACAGGACAAAATAATAATAAATAAATGGGAAATCACTCTATATTTCAGGCACTGGTGTATGGTGAGCTTGGAAGCGTAGTTTAGTTTAATTCAGACCCATATACAAGTGCTTCTGATTCACACAGATTCAGTGCCGAGTTGATGGGAATAAAAATGCACCATGAACCACCACAAGCATATGCATGTGTGGTATAACTATGAGAGATTCACATTAGCTCATTATGGATATATGCACAGATATGCTTCTCATTCTGCTTTCTGAATTTCTCCTCACTTATTCATAGCATTTTATTGTTCACTTCAGTCTGAGTTTTTTGTTTCCAAGCAATGGCATTTCATTCTCATGCTGAATTATCCCCATGTTGACAATAGTTGCCATATGAAGGGATTATTTATTCAGTTTCCAACTAGTCATAGAATTTGTAAGGGGCTACAGAGACTAAGACAATGATAGATAAATATAACTAGCAAGTAAAAAAAATACATGTGGGGAAAGGATACAAAAGGGGCAGCACTTAAATGTACTTTCAACCCATGTGTGATATTTTGAAGAGAAGAGAGAAAGATGGAGAGAAGAAGAAGAGAAGGAGGAGGAGGAAGAAGGAAAATTTAGCCATCATATAAGGTTGATAAGTTTTATCTGCTTTAATAGACAAAGAGTATACAAGCCTCTTTTTTTGACTATTTTAAAAAGTTATAAATGTTTAAATTGGGACATGGTATTCTTTTGTACTGCTACCATGTCAACATTAGAGAAAGAAGCGTCTTTCTTCTATCTCTCTTTCTCTTTCCAGAAGGGTGGGATGCAAAAACAGTGGCCAAAGGCCACTAGTGACTTTTCAACATTGTTCTTAACTCTCCTAAACCCTTCTAAGTCAGTGAAGCCATTTCATTTCAGCTGTTAGGGAAAATAGGTAACATAAATCTTGACCCAGAGCTTATATATCTTAAATGATATAACAGAATAATTGATTGGAGTATTATAATTCTGCCTGATCTTTTTCCATTAATCTTCTTAGGTCCTCAGACTTTTCATAGACATTTGCCTAATATAGCAAGATTATGTGCATTTCAAGCCTTGTTTCCAATATGCTTACATCTTTACTTAACTTTCTTCCTGTGATTAATGGTACATACTATTCCTGCCTAAACATAATGGATGGTTGTGTTAGAACAATTCACAACTCAGTTCTGACATCTCAGTCACTGAATGAAAATGTAGAAAAAGAAAAGATTTCAGGATGCACATATACTTTTTTTTTCCATATTATTATTTTCTGAAATTTGATGTTTCTCTCATATAATACTAAACTGTGTTAAAAGCCCTTTTCATCTCAGAAAGTGCACATTGTCTCAGTGAAACAATTCACTGACCAATAACTTTCCTAATTATAGCAATACTAGAAACAACAGATGAAAGGAATTTAGTTTGTCTGTTGATCTTTAGAGAACAGACTCTTGCATCATTTATATGTAAAAAGAAGAAAATGTCCCTTTTAATTTGAATAAAACATGATTTGATAAAACTATGCAAATATTATATGAAGAATGTCTCCCACAATTGCCAAATAATTTACCAAGAATCAGAATAAGGAAGCTGGAAAGAAAACTAAAAATGGGGGACTGCATATTCCTAGTGAATAAGGTCAATAGTAATGTGACATGTTGCTTTATATGGACTTTGTTTGCATCATATTCTTAAATAGGTCATGGATTATGGAACTAATATGCCATATGAACAGCACCACCTGGTCTACAAACCAAGAGATTAACTTTAGAGATCTAGGTTTGTTTAGGGTAATATTAATTTTCCCAATCAACCTGGACATACAAACTCTCCTTTCTGTCAACTTCCCACACTGAAAACCTGGGACAGGAGTGGGACTAAATAAATTAATTAATTAAAATACAATGGTGGAACTCCGGCAATATCTGAACACACACCTCCCAAATGCTGATCTGCTCTAGGCCCAATCAAGCCATTTCCCTTAAATTGATTGTAGACTTGCCTTCTGCAAGTAGTTAAAAGCGTGTTGGGAGCTGGCAATCCAAACTCACTTGAGAGCACTAAATTCTTAAATTTAGTGTGTGTGTGTGGGGGGGGGGATGAAGTGCACAGTTAAGGAATAGAACACTATGGAATACTTTGGGCTCTTTTCAGCCCAAAGTAGAAGAAAGTCACAGATAAGGGATAAGATAATCCAAAGAGAAAGAAGAGGCATATGGTTATAGATTAGTCCTGCATAATATATGGACCACAGACCACATGTAGCTCTCCAAGCAGTCTTGTGCCACTCAGCAGCATTTTATGAAAATTCCATAAAGCACTGACACCTAGTGTCCCTTCCTGAACTGATTTGCTACCACAGTTTCGATCCTAAAACAGATGCAGTTAAGTGTCTCCAACACCTCCATACCTCACCACCACTGCCAACTCCATTCCTGCACCTGTGTCATTAGTTGCCAAACACTTGATCAGCATGCCAGTTATTCCTTATGTCCTGTAATTATTCTTAGTTTGTCAGTGTGTTCCTTTTCCCATAAAGAATTATGTAGGTCTGTGATGATAGATCTTTCCTTAATGGGAGGATTAAGATGGTTTTGTGCAAATACAAAGTAGTATATGTGTTGCCATTCAGGTGGCCATATCCAGGATATGTTGGCAATGTGGCACTACTCAAACCCAGAAATGAATAAACTTTCCTCTTGAATCACATAGTGAGAGATGTCTAGAAAAAATATTGAGGGAATCACTATAGCCGCTGAAAAGGACTGTGGATGCAAGTAATATTAAACTTCCCAGTTTAGGTCATGGTATAAGCAGAAAAAGATTTCAGTTAAGAATTAGATAAATAGATTAAATTACCATAAACAGATTAGGATTAATCCTAACCCTACGACAAAGAGCTATGTTTTCTTCAAAGGATTGTAGTTATTTCTCAGAAAGTTGGGAAGGAAGGTTTAGCAAGCATTTTGCCAGTCTCATTGGATGGATTAAATTAGAATAAAAGGGAAATGAGGCAAAAGCTTAGAACCACAGATGCAGACAAGGCCTGGGACAAATAAAGCAGAAGACTGTTGGAAGTCAGGCAACATATACATTTAATGAATAAATGAATTAAAGATTGCAGTGCTCCAAAGTTTCTCAAGAAAAACAAGGATAGGAAATAAACAGAAAACTAGAGTTCCTAATTCAGGAAGACAAATATATGATAGATTGAAAGTTTGTAGAAATGGCTAAATTGACTTGTTAGATTAAGAAGAGAACTACAATTCCTTTTAAAAAAAAAAGTTTGAAAACGCTTAATAGAATTTTTGTTGAACTTTGATAAAAATGAATTGCTTATTTTAGGATTTATTGATTTAAAAAGTTTGTTAATGAAAAGGAAACTATGATATGGAACATGAGAGGGTGGAGATGGAAACTGCTGTGTTTGTATTAACTTAAAGAAGATTGGGAGTTGCTTCCTTAGATGCCATGTTTGTTATTGTTTTTTGTAATTTTAACTTTTTTCTTTTATGCTTTTCTACTCTATTTTTCTCAATTTCTATAGTTTTTAAAATCTTGTAAAATCTTTTAATAAAAATATTCACACAAAAAGAAACGAAAAAATAAATAAGCAACTTTTGATCTTCTTTGCAGCAATTCCAAACCAAATTATCATTCATCCTATTCCTCTAAGATTATGGAAAAGTTCTCTTTCCGATATTCTACCTTTTTAATCAACAAATACAGAGATCACCATTTCATTTTTCTGATTTTCAGCAAAAAGTCCATAAATGTTTTTGTATCTGTTGCAGAAATACTTCTTCCATCCCTGATCAAACATGGCAACGTTGCTATTTCTGCAAATTCTGCAGAATTTATTTCTCCATTGTGAGTATTTTAGGATTTTGTGAATGAAAATAAACGTTGAGAGAGGTACCAACATTTTAGGCAAAATGGGTATCCACAAGCATTTATCACAAACATTTATCACAAGATGCCTGAATATTATACAAGTGGATGTCACTGACCATGCACAGGCTACCATACTAGGACAAAACATTCACTATAATGATCATTTGGAGGTGAGATAAACTTCAAATGTAAATTACTAGATTTCCTGCATGGATTGCCCCTGCAACTATGTGGGACAAATGGGGTGAAAGCTAACCATCATACTGTGAGAACACGAATAAGCAGTGAGACAAGGAGACCCTAACTCATTGGTAGTCTCACATTGCAATAAATAAGAACATGCATTCAATTTCACAGCTACTACTATTGTTGGCTGAGCAGAGACAAAAATAGCCAGAAAAATGTTTGAAGCTTGGGAAAGTCATCAGTCAATAGAAGTTCTGATTTACCACCAACCTGTCAGGTATTTAGGAGAAGAGGGCACATAAGCACAAGGAAACAAAAAATTAATGACTTATTAGCTTTCAATTAACACCCTAATTAACAACTAAAAGCTACACACAGTCAATAACTATATAAATACAATAGAACAGTCCAGTGCATGTATTCTGGAGATAGAGAAGTTCCCTGATGATGGGCTCCAGCACAAGCCCAAAACCTTGGAAGAATAAAACTTTGATCCCATTGACTGACTCAAATTGGATGCTGCAGCATTTTAGGATTTCTCCAACAGTGGGCATATAATAGTCTTCCTGCAGTTACCATATGCAAACCAGTTCCTGCAGTTACCATATGCAAAAGTCCAAATCCCCATGGAAATTCAGTCAACAGATCTATGAGGAATCGTATGAAGTATTAACCCTAATGGTACCAGTGTGTGAGAATATATATATAATGATTGTACCAGTTTTGTAGTGAACTGAGTGCTCAGAAAAAACAGGTCACTGAGTGCCTGATTAGTGAATACATAGGACAGTGCTGCATTTGTAACTTGCACAAACAATTCCTGTCAAACTGACAGTTTTCAAGGTCAGTCAGTTGTTTTAATCAATCACTTGTACATCATTTAACAATGCTAACAGACTTGGCACAGGTTTTAGTTTGTTTAACAAACCAATGCCCAATTGGCTAGATAACCACAACAACATCTGGAAAAAGAGCCGCTCTGAGTCTGACCGAACACAGGTAAGGAGCTATATTAAGACCTACCTTGTGGCAATCGAGG
>JANHFL010001990.1:110606-130848 GCA_032468155.1 Oxyrhabdium leporinum | reverse complement strand
TATGTTTTTATACTTGCTGTGAACCGCCCCGAGTCTGCGGAATAGGGGCGGTATACAAATCGAATAATAATAATAATAATAATAAAAAACATCTTAACAAGTGGCCAGGTTGATTTTCAGATTTATTGCTGGGCTTCTCTTCACCTCTCCAAATCTGGAAAGAGAGAGAAATAGAGAGGGAGAACTTTGTTGATGAACTGAAAAATATAAACAGTTGGAGATCTGTAAATTATCTGGTAGAAGTAATTTGCTCTATCATGCAATGAGGGCTTGCATTCCAGCCAGAAAACATTTATTTTCCTCCACATATACTGTATCTCCAAATCCTTTTGACACATCCATACAAATGAATTTAGTCTTTATGTTGACATCAACGATTACAAGCATTTTTCTTCAGAATATATAAAAGGTAGTTTGGATACATGATCATTGGCACCTTGTCTTTTACTCTGGCATATTTGCTTTATAGGTCATTGGCTTGAAGCATTCTCTCTGTTCTAATGTGACCCTTCTGTTAGAAGACTATAAATCAGCAAACTTGTGAGTAAGAAACACTGTACTTGCAGCCTGAACACTATCAAACTGCACACAAAAGAATCAGAATTTGTTTGATTCCCCAAGAATGCTATTAAGGGAGGAACATTCTCAGAACAAACATGTCAGCAGCTTTTCAAGTAAGTATGTTTTAAAGAATGGGAGTGGGAGAGACAGAAAAAGGGAGGAAATGAGAGAAGAAACCTTAGAATTGCCAGTTAATTACTTATAATAAGATCAGTGGCAAGTGAAGCAAGACATTTATGAATTGTAAAGAGAAGCTGTTGGAATATTATAGAGCATATTAGAGTGGGAGTTCATATATTCTTCAATTCTGCCTGAAGCAAAACTCAGTACAGATGTTGAGGTTACTGTTTGCACTAAATCTTCAATGAATTTAAAGAAATACTAAATTTCTTGAAAGAGGGAGTTCAAACAAATCAAATTAATTAGTAGTTCCAATTTCTATGCATGGAATTCTATATGATAACCTAGATGAGCCTTTTGAAATTTGGGGATGTCCAAATGAATTGACCTAAAAAATCAAATCTTTCTGACGAAGATTGAAAAGTATTCAAAAAAACATTTGCATAGTTTCAGTTTGAGAAAATGGAGGTATCTCTACAATACAGAAGAGGAATGTTGGTCTACATCATTTATCAGACAAAAATAATTAAAAACTAAAAACTCCTAGAAAGTGGAATTTTCCAGGGAATTTTCCATTGAGATTTTTTTTTATTGATGAGTTTTTATAAGTTTACCTTTCTCTAGTGAGGATAACTTTTATGTATGTACATTTCAGCTCCCAGAATTCTCACCAATGATTATTATCCAGTTTACGGAATCCTGAGAGCTGACATTATTCATTTGTATGCACTCGGATTTAGCTTTATAAAAAGTGAAAGAACAATTATGCCACTGAGAGATGTCTGCCACTTAAAATAAAATCACATGAAGGATCCTGGGTGTTCTCTGATTGCTTGTTTTCTTGCAGACATTTCATTACCCCACTAAGTAACATCATCAATGCTAGTAACCAGTGTGGTTTGCTGTCAATCAATACTTCATATGGTTTCAGGAAAGATTGTGATAAAATTTGAATTTGCTTTTTCAAAAACACAAATAGTAGAATGGAAAAAGGAGTTTTACATTAATTCCAAATCACCTGAAAAAACTCAACATTTCAGTGGTGCATAACCTTGGTTTGCAAAAAAATGCAAGGCTCTTCAAAGTATAGAGTAAGAATGTGAGGAAATCTCAGTACCAAAGCCAGCTGAGACAGGTGGCAAAAATTCTGTTTTCATTCATTTAATTCTGTGTGGATACATATAACCTGATCCTTGGAATATGATCTTTAAAGATTTCCAACTTTTTTAGTAAACCAGGTCTTTTCTTTTTTTTTAGATTGTCAAGAACAAAGCTTGTACTCATATGAGAGCATGGCAGCACCTATTTCAGTTCCTCAGCATGAGATCATCACTGTTTCTAATGCTGGTTTCCAAAGGTAAAATATTATCAAAGAAACTCAAAGCTTCAGAAGAATTTATATAAGGACACAATTATTTTCTGAGGAGATCCTCAAAAAACATACAGCCTTATGCACAATGCCTCCAGATATGCTCTCCCAGATATTTTGCAAACTTTTGAAATTCCTGACTGCTGCCTTTGCTACTGAAGACTTATGGGAGCTAAGCATCTAAATTATTTATAGAACACACCTACCTTTTTATTCTAATGTTTCTAGGCATTTTTAGCACTGGGCAAAATTTTACCTTAGATCTGCTGGAAATGAGGAAAAGAGACACAGAATGGATGAATCTGATAGAGGTGATCGGTTGCAGGAATGGGGTATCTTGGTGTCCTCAAGATGTTTTGTATTTCATCTCTCATCAGCTCCAGATAGCAAGACAAATGGCAGAACATTGTAGCTGTTACAATCCAAGGACATCAGCTTGCTTGGTTCTTATATGCTTAGCCTCAGTGTCTAGTTTATGATTACCAATTCTAGTAATTTATGTAATCTATTATTATACTGCCCTTACTTTGGAAGCTCAAATTGGTACACATGGAGGGTGAGGATTTCATTTATGATTATAACAAACCTACAAGAAAATAAATGGCCCTAAATGAACTAATAAACTCCTTTGCTAAGTGAGACTTGAATAATATATAGAAAGGATCTATACCACTTCAGAATAAAGAACATTTATTGTGATTGTCCAACCTGGGTCTTGCAAAAAAAAAATGTAGATTTTTTAATCTAACAGTTCTCATAATTGGGTTTATGAATGCCAGAGAGCATGGGTGATACAACTTCTCAGGATACACACATACAATTGCCTAGAGTCTCTATAGTAAGTGATTTATCAAAGTGAATTAAGGAAAAATATGTCTCATATGCAGTATCTAGGATATTTTAGAGGTAGTTAGAGTCTATAGAAAACCTGTGATAGTACCATAATAGGGGTAGGTTTGTAGGTTTAAATCCCAAATCTTCAGTTTAATATTGATTAAAGCTTTATCCAGACTGAGTGATATTGCCAGGTGGGAGAGATCAGAAATGCCAGTTCAGAATCAATTTGCCCCCACAGTGATGAGGAAAACCTATCCAGTGGGATGAGGTGAAGTAGATACTCACCTCAAAGGTTGTACTTCAGTCAAAATCTGATATGACAAAGTCTTAGGCAACTCCTGAAGGAAATGCAGACAAGTTCTAATGAACAAGAGTTTTTGAAGTCAAGCAAGGGACACAAACTATGGCTTTTGGTTTAGATTATAAATTATAAGGAGATATCCTTATAAACCTCAAGTTCTTTACTCATATAACAGCTACATCAGAACTTTTGCTTTATATAGTTGCTGCAAAAATGTAATCATTGCCTTGATGACTGGTACATTATAGTTTAAGATTCTACTAGAAAACTCAGTTAATTTGGTTATTCCAACAGGTGAAGGGTTAGAAGTGGATATTCAAGTATTTAATTAATTGATCTTTTGTTAATTTCCCTTTAATGGGGGACTTAACACACTTTCTAGAGAAAACTATAACCTTGTTTTTTAAATAATTGATTTCAAGAAATTTCCTGGAAGAGTGGTCTTCGAAGACCACTTAGCTTGTCAATAAAATGGCTGCATCACATGCATACCCAAAAAAATTACAACAGGATGTTGGACAAATATTGGACGGTGAAATACTGGCTTAGAAAAGGCTTAAATGTTAAATTTAATATTTAACTAAATTAAATATCTAATTTAGCCTTTCATAGAAGTTGAATAATAAGGGGGCAAGAACACAGCCCCCTTTGATTCCCCTGAGGTTAGGGATAGTGGTGATTGAATTGCTATTTCAATTGCCTCCAATCTGCAATGTAGCATTTTAATGCAACAGAATTATTAACCCGAGAAAGTGATGATCAATGATATTGCTAATTTTCTTCATAGTCTCTCTTGAGGAGCTGAGCAGAAAACACCCTTTAAATCAATAAAAGAAGCATATAGGGCTGGAGTATTTTTCACCCAAATGTTGCAAAATTGCACATTGATCCATGGTAGAATATGCTGATCTAAAACTTTCTTGTTCAGGAGCCAAGATATTCTCTGAAGACACCCAATCTGAAAATTTGTAACATAAATATCAGGCATGCAGCTTGCTAATTATTGGAAATAAGATAATTGTACAATAACTACCTGGATTCTGGCTATTGCTTTTTTATATATATTGGCAGAGTGATAAAATTAAGACACACTCATCCTGAGGTTCCATTACTGTACAATTAGGAGAACAGTACTGATGAGAACAGTACTGCACACAACAAAAAAACATTATTGAGATTTGTTTTGTTCAAAAGTCTTCTTCTGGGACCCTTAAATGTGGCAAACAACACATCTCAATACAAAATCAGATGCTGATTTTTTATTCTAGTGACATTTAATCAACTCCTATACTCCAAAAATCCACAATTCTTGGTCTAGATCATAATAATTAGTATTTTTTTCTTATTATAAACTTCATATACGATTGGTAATTGAACAGACAAGATTCACTTTAATGAATGTTAGGTTAAATATTTATTAAATAGACAAATTTAACTTCAATATGAAGTCAAATATTTCTTTTTATAAAGTTAGATATTAAAAATGTCTCATGTATTACTTGCCTTAAGAAAGCAACTTTTAACTTAATCTATTTTTCTAATAAAACCTGGTTATCAATTTCTGGTTTTCAATCCCTCTCTCAGCTCCCACGTAATTCCAATTTTTACATTCTCTAAGCTTGCTCACCTTCATATCAGAATCTTGTTGGTAAAACTATAACAACCTCACCTGTTTCTGTCTTAGTAAACTTTCTTTCCTAAAATATAGAGGTTTCCTAAGGTTTTTGTTGGGTTATCTGGCTCAGTTGCATTTGCGGTGTTATTTCTTGTCAAGTACTGTATTTACTAACCAGGATGCAGCACAAAAGAATTCTTCTATTCACTCCTGCTGAAGACATAGCTGCTTTTTGAGATTAATTGTCTTCAGCCAGATTGGATGCTCCAGAGCAGATCTTTCTCCCAGCAGATCTTTGCAAGTTCTGCTTTGTGATTTTAGCTCTGCTCCATTTTCAGTCCTTCACTTATGCTGTTCTGCTTTCTTCACCACCTAATTGACCTTTACTGTCAGTTGATCCTGCTTTTTATTTTCATTAGTCATTAATGCTTTAAGGCCAGGCTAACTGCCAAGCTATTGGCCAGAACTTTGCCACTGTGTATAGCAGAATACTGTTATATAGGCCTAACATAACCTATTTTTTCATTCTTTTACAATTGTTAGACTGTGTGTTATACACACACACAGTCCCCAAATATACCTAGCCAGGTTCCTAAATTAAACTACTAATTAGTTTTTTACTTGAATGAGCTGCGCTCATAAAATATACTAAGCTACACAAAAATTAACTTGTGGCACTTTTGGAGGTCTGACATTACTTGAGAGCTAGGGGTTTCTTAGATCTTAGAAAAGTTCTGGTATATCTGTTAATTCCTCTGTGTTGCTGCTGGGGATTCTATGTTTCTCTTTAGGATCTTGGTAAATGCTGTTCCTTTCAATAATTCTGTGAAATTTTTGTGCAGATTCTGAACAGTTTTGGAGTTATCTTTTGCTTTCTGAGGTGTTCACCTTCCTATCATTTGTGCCTGAATCTGGTTTTTCTGATATAAGTATCCCTCCTCCCCATGATTTCCAAGACAGGCCTTCTATGAAGATTAGGAGGTCCATGTCTGACTCAATGCTTTACTCCTGTGGAGTGTCAAACCAATATGTGCACTACTAAATCATTTCAAATAACATTGCTAATCTGTTTGCTTTTTAATACTTTCATTAATTTAACTAGGATTGGTAAATAACACTGACACTAATGGGAACTTGATCCAGTGTTAAGTAACCTTTCAGGTCATTGTTGATATTCATCCTTTAGTACTTTCAACTGTTGCATAGATAGACTAGCATCCACACTGCATTTAGGTAAGTCTCTCAGGCCTGAACTTTAGATTTTATATGACTCTTCAGTAGCTTTTTTTTTAAATGTTCTCTATCTTTGAAACATTTGTAGGCTGGTCTAGCAGAAAGCCTCTACTGACCAACTGGTTTTTCTGATCCCTAAGAAATGTCTTTGGATGGTCATAGTGGTACAGTTTCATTGTCTGGAATCTGCCATCCGTCCCGTTTCTATAGTATTGGATCCTGTTATTAGGTAGTTGGTCCATAAACTGTTCAACTGAGCCAACTTGATTATTATGTTGATATTATTGCCTTCAACAATTTTTCACCAGGTAATATAAACTTTTTTAAGATAGGTGAAGGACTAAGAAGAATCATATTTTAGAATGTAAAATTCCACAATTCATACTGACATTTTCCAATATCAGTTCTAACTGTGGCTTTACCACAATGTTATATCACCTGTAGACATTTTACATGCAACTAATAACATGAAATAAATTAAATTTGATCACAGGAACTGCACATACTTACACTGTCTTATTTTACATGCTTACTACCTTAAAGTTTAGAGTCTTTTCAAAGTTGTCCAGATAATTATTGGGATTCTTATGCAAACACATGTTTATTAAATACTTTATACTCTGATATTTACTTTATACTCTGATATTTAGCTTCTATATCTCTTACTGGTGTGCATGCCTTTTTTCTTCTCTATTTTGCCTTTGCCTTTTAGATTCCAAGTCTATTTTTCACGGTTTTCTTTCATCTAGAATTCCAGTTCCATTATATTTAATTGGAGTTGGGTTTTCAATTTCTTTCTTTTGGTTGTTGGATGGTAATTTGTGGTGATTGCTTTATTGGGTCCCATGGAACTGATTGCCCTGATCTTGAACATGAAAAATTCAGATGCTATTATGCTTTGTTGGTTTATCTTTCCATTGCTTATCTTTTATATATAATGGAACTTTGATTCTAATAATAACGTAGGTATTCTGTTGAATCAGAAGCTACTTTTTTTTAAAGTATATGCAGCGAGTATATTTACCTTTCTGCTAAAAGAATTTATAAAAGAAATAAGAGAAAGGTTATTTGTTCACTGGCCTCAGATCAGGAATCTGCTTAGGTTCCAGGAACAAAGTAGGAAAGTTCTTTCAAAAATTTGAGCCAGTCAGACAGGCAGAAAGAAGGATATCTCCAGTGTCTATGTATTCCATAATTATCACCATAAAGGCAGTATTTGACCTGTATGGTAAAGCCTGGAGTTTCACAGTTTTTGTCTCTGAAGCCTTCTGGGTCTTTACTCCTGATTTCATCTCCTGCTTGGATACTTTGGATAGAACTGCTGGATGGTTCTTGATGACATCACATATTTTACATAGGGTACCTGGCTTATTTCACTCTGTAACATAAAAGAAAGAGAATGGTCATATCTTGGTGATTAAAATACAAAAGTTGAAACAGCCATAAAATACATTGAATGGAACATTCAACCCTCTGTCTCATTTTGGGGAGATAAATCAATCTCAGGAAAAATTAAACAATCAAAATTTATTTTTGAAACTATAATAAACCTATAAAACTATAATAAATTCAAACTATAAATAAGTAAATGTATTCAATGCAAAATAAGTTGATTCCAGAGCTACCTAGATCACAATTATATAACTAGCATTAAATTGTTTTTTAAAATCTAAACGAAAAATTCTATATACTGAACAGACCCTAAAATGGCAGTGATGCTTTGGAGAAAGTGCTCTCTGCTAGAAACTCCAAACAATATTTGTGAGGTTTTGAATATTTCTACAGATGACAAGAAATTTCTAAAATCAAAGTTCTACTTTCATAAACATTGTCTAATATATGTATGAAAACTGAGATCAAACATAAACTTTTATACAGAGACAGAACATGAGTGAGTGCAGCACTATAAATGGAAATTCAAAACATGTCAGCATATTTTTATATTTGTATAGAAATGCATGCTTCCCGAATCAAATGTTTTCTGCCTCAATTACTTCAAGTGGTAAGGCAGAAAGAGTTATTGATATAGAAACCTCTTCTTTTTATTCAGCCTCTTTCAACAAATTTCTACAATTATTATTTTTTAAATGGCTCCACTTTTTCTATATCCAGCAGAATGAAAGCCTGGAATAGTCTGCATCTGTACATGAGAAAGAACCATGTTTCACATGTGGGATCTGGATTCTGAGTCTGGAATATGAAATCAGTTTGGTGTAGTAGTTAAAGCTCCAGAAACCAGGAAATGAGAGTTCTAGTCCTCCTTTAGGTATGAAGCTAGTTGGATGACTTTGGGCCAGTTACCTTCCCTCAGCCCTACCTAGGAAGAAGGCAATGGCAAACCACTTCTGAAATCTTGCTAAGAAAACTGCAGGGACTGATCCAGGCAGTTGCTAGGAGTCAACAGTGACCGAAAGAACACACACACATATACACAAATAAAATCAAATCTGCAGTCTGATATACAGGCAATATGCACAGTACAATATGCAAATGCAACTGCTAGAACTAAATTGACCTTATGATGGTTAAGCAACATAGCCATAATGAAACTATGAAGCCTACATAAACTATTTTTTTCACCTCTCACTCTTGATCTAATACAACACACTTTATTTTTACATGTATCCTAAATCACCATTTTGCATCACTACTATTTTTCACTTTCCCATTCCCCAAAGCAACTTGCAATAGATCTGCATTTTTTAAAAAATTCCTGACAAGCTCAAAAAACTACAAATCACTACTGCAATCCTTCCTACTGACCAATAGGTAAGTACAAAAGCATCAATCAATGCTGCTCATTTTTTAAAAAAAATCTCCAGACGAATTATTGATTTCCTTTAGATGGGAAAAAGCTTAATCGTAATCTTCTTAATAAAGTTCCCTGTACATGAATATGAATCTGAGAACAAATAAGGATATGTCTTGGATTCAGTCAAGTCTTTATGCCAAGCTAGGCAAAAACGATCTAATTTATATTTACCTAGGGTGAAGTGGATAGGTCAGAAAAAAAGTATTCTACTTTGATTGTAGGACATCATAAAGCACAAGTCATTATCTGATTTTCCAGAGTTCCAACATGGTGCTAAGGACAGTACAATGGAATGTGACTGAGATAAAAAAATAATAATAGTAAGAATATTATAGTTCAGTTCATTTAGATAACATGGAGTCACAATTTTTATTTATTTACTACTTATTTTATTAATCAAATTTATTTGCCACCCATCTTGTACTTCAAGATGAGCAACTTACAACACAATAAAACACACAAACATTTGACAATTATAAAAACTGATTAAAATTGCAAACATTAAAACAAACTAAAAAATGAGGGTTTTGAAGGGAGAGCTGGGGTGTCTTCTCCATTAGTGCACCATCCAACTCCAGCCAATAACTTCTCCCTCAGGATCAGCTGATTAAGCTGATTTTATCTTCTTACTTTAAGTAATGTATGACAGTTCAATACACCTATCTCTCAGCAGGCATCTATAAGAATGACTTATAACAGTTGCATAGCTTAATGCAGTACAAGTGAAAACAAAATAGGTATGAAAAAATGTGATACGTATTCATCCATTTTTCCGTCTTGAAATCTTAAAATCTGATAGCCCAACAAAAATTCATTTAATGTCAAAAATGGAAGACAGACACTTTTTAGAAACAATCAGACATTTTTTTTAAAAAAGTTTCTGTAGGATTTTTCAACTCCTATTTCCATTTTCTTGATAAACATTCTTTATCTTACACTTTATAATCTAAAATTGTTTTCCACATCACAGGAGAACCAATGTGAAGTAACAGTTAAGGTGCTGAACTAGGGGAGTAGAGACCCAGATATTAATTTCCTCAGTCATTCAAATCAACAGAGTGACCTTGAGCCATTTATTCTGAGTCCCAAAACAGCAACAAGCTGGCTGATATATTCCTGTACCATCTAGGCAAATGAAGTGCAAACAAGTGAAATAAATGCTTTTTAAAAAGTAGATTTACATTATGCAGATCCTATGACCACTAGATTGCAGCAAAGAGACACAAAAATACTAGGCTGTTGCTGACATATGGCAGTCATTTGAATTTATACACCCTTTATCTGATAGCCTTAATTTATTTGAAAACTAAAAGAAACTTAGATTACTATGCCTAACATCCTTCTCTTCTGAAAGTCTGCCCTCTCCTTTCAGAGTTATCTGGTTGAGTATGAAATTTGAGTCATAAAGAATTGTGTAGTTTTATTTCAATATGAGGGTTTCCAGAATTACAGCAGTTGACAAAATCATTGGATTATAGGAGACTTAAAGATTATTTACTGTGATTAGAAGATTGGTGAGAGAAGTGTAACGCTGTAAGACTACTGTTAGAGAATAATGTTAGATAGTATAAAAAGATCACACACAGTACAGAATCTCATTTCGGAACAGTATATTAAGTGAAGTGTTCTTTTGTTAAGAGATAAAGTTGTTATACTTTTCTGATGTGTGTGTGGTGTTTGTGTTGAGGTTCATAGATACTCTTTCTCAGTGGGAGTGCTTTCACTTTGAAATAACTTCCCACTGAGAAAATAAGATATAGCCGTACATTACTACCTTTCCATACGTTTTAAAAGAATATAGTCTTCATATAGATGAAATTGCACCAAAAGTTTATTATTGTTCTTGTAACTGGACTTTCTTTTAATTTATCATTTTTAAATGTATATAATATGGATGCTTTGTTTATTTTTTATGTAATTTAATGTATGCTGATTGCCATATGGCTACAGTTGCCTGCAGAAAATCTGTGAATAGTGGCAGTTAGATATCTCTAAAAAATGTAGAAGAAACAAATTTTAAAGAAATACTTAGGTAACTTTTTCAGAACATCAAAATGTCATACCAGACTGGTTAATAATAGTAAGAGCTTAGGCAATTGTGAAGTTAAGAGTACATAAAAGTAGGTAGACTAGTTATTAATTACAAGAGATTCCATATTAGAGTGGCTGTGTCATATATAGTTTGTCCCCTCCAGATAAAAGTGAAACTCATCTAGGCCTGGGTAGGAGGACGTCTAACATTTTCAAATTTAATTCTCCAAATGAAGAGAATCATATGACCAAGGATGATTATTAAGATTGCCTGGTTTTAGAAGCCATGTATATCAGAGATATTCCTTGATTCCTGATGGAAAAGATGGAGGTAAAGGAAACCATTCACTGGATGTTTGGTCTTCATCACCTTTGACTGTGTCCAGGAGACACTTGATTATCTTCAAAAAAGATCATGGGCTTAATGGAAAAAGCAAAGTACTGTAAGTTTTAGTGCCGTGGCGGCGCAGTGGTTAGAGTGCAGTACTGTAGGCTATTTCTGCTGACTGCTGGTTGCCTTCAATTTGGCAGATTGAATCTCATCAGGCTCAAGGTGGACTCAGCCTTCCATCCTTCCGAGGTCAGTAAAATGAGGACCCAGATTGTTGGGGGCAATATACTGCTCTGTAAACTGCTTAGAGAGGGCTGTAAAGCACTGTGAAACAGTATATAAGTCTAAATGCTATTGCTATTGCTATTAAAGTCTCTATTATGGCCGTAAGTCAAAGGACTCCTGTCATTGTATTATGGCTTACATGAACTTAGTCAGTCCTTTTATCTCAGTCTTTGGCCAGCAAAAGAGATCTTTCAAAAAAGAGTTACATTCAACTAACCAAATATCAATGCAGCCTATACAGCATAGAAATTGACTAGAATAAAGCAAGCTGTAAAATCAGACAGCAGTATATCAAAAATTGTGATTTTAAGCTTAAGAATTTTGGGAACAAATGTTAATATTGTGTGGCTTTATGCAATATTAATAAGGCAATTAAATGATTATTTAGAATAACAGAATAGTAAAATTACTGACCTAAAGCATGGAATCATTATAAAGCTAAAATCCATGGGAAAATTGTAATTAATAAGAATATTATGCCTAGAAAATGCAATAATGTAGGATATAAGGAAGAATAATTCTTAAAGACTGATTATGGTTTAAAAATTGAAGTTAGCATCCAATTCTAATGGCTATCTATATTGTTAAAATGTCTCTGGCTACTATTAATAAAATATAAGTCAAAAGAAAGAATCAATTGGCAATAAGTATATGATACATTATTATAAGTAGCGATTGCATCCAAAATGTTTCCAAATGAAGAATTCCTAAGAAGTGTTTGAAACAGCATTTAGCTGCAATCATTAAAGAAGAATCAGGTTGATCTGATAGTAACAATTTGAAATAGAAGGAATTAGTTTGACCAAGGTGCTTGGTAAAGACCGGATACCCTTGGAATCATCAGCATAGAAGGTGCAGAAGATGTGTTCCAGTGTTTCAATTTCTCCTCCACTGCATGGGCACAAACTCTGCTCAAAAGTGATGTTCTGGTATTCCCCACCCCCCCTTTCAATGTTTGCTATTAAAAGAGCATTGAATCTAGACAAGGAAAACACCCTTCTAAAATTAGGGGTTGTCATGCTATTGAGATATCTGGCTGGGTGAAATAAATGCGTAGAAAGATGTTTCTGGGTAAAAGAGACACATCTGATTGCAGCTTTAAGTCAATGGTATGTTGCTTAAAATTGGCTAATGCATGTTTATAGTCCATCAGGGTGATAGCTTTCCCTGAGAAGCCATAGGATTTTAATTTTTCATGTAGCAACTGACACCAGGAAGCTTGGAATCTGTCAGTTATAATTAAAAGGCCCAGGCTGACTGGAAAGCAAAAAAAAAAAAAGCTTGAGCCAATATGAAAGGATGTGAATCCAGACAGAAATTTCTATTTTGAGTAGACTAGTTTCACAAGGCACCATGTCTGGAATGCAGTGAGGTACTTGGAAAATGGATCTCAGGACATGAAGAAATTACCTGTAAGGGTTGAATTGAACTTTAAATAGGAGATGAATTCAGCCAAAGAAGATGTTGAGTGCTATAGATTTGTACTGGATGCAGAAGGATTGCAGAGCTAAAGCTGTTTTCTGCATGTTCAGTATGATATGGTTGGCATGGGATTTGCAGTTGTGTGTTGTGTGTAAAACAATAACTACATATATGAAAATCTTGATTTGTTCTATTGGACTGCTGTTTGACTGCTAGACACGTATCTTAGGGTACTAGGCAAATATAGCAACCTGGGTTTTTAAATAATTAATTTGTAGCATTTCCTTTTGATAGTACAAAGCAATTGTATAAGGCACCTTCTTCAGGCCAATCTGAAGAGCATCATCTACATATAGAAGGATGGAGATATCTTGTTTTTCAGTGTTGGTGGCTGGAGTGATGAATTGTTCAATTTCTTTATGAGGGTTGACAAATAGATTACAAAGAAGAGGAGCTAGAATGCACTTTCTTTTTCCAGAGTTAAGTCACTAGTCTATTTGACTGAATATTTTCTATATTGGCAGTGGCTTGGATAACCACACAAGCAGAACATGTAGTCCAAATTATTTTTTCCAAGCATGGTTAACCCAGATATTTCACATCAGCTACTAATCACAAGAGAAAGCAGATGTAGACCAATGCAACATCCAAGGCATAATTCTCCAAGGAACTCCATTGCTTCAGCAAAGTCACGGAAACATCTATGAAATATGCTCAAAGACACACTCTGCTCTTTTTCCCGGCTTTAGAGCTCCATAAATTATAATGTTCAACATAAAAAATAATTCTAACTTACTAAAAGAATACTACTACTGAATCTTCATTACTAGATTATTAGCCCATTAAAGCAATCAAACCTTATTCTTGAATAATCAACCTAATGATGAGTCTCTGCCCTGAAACATAATGAAGTATAGAACTGCCCTGAAGCACTGGCATAATAAAATATGGAATGACTTTGATGACAATCCCTTTCCAGAGTTTTGTAAATTTGGGATTTGATTCTCCTTTCAAATATTCTGTTCTCCAAGACTGTCCCATCACTGACTAACAGAACATTTTCTCTAAAACAAATGTATTTTCCATCCTTTTACAGTAGATGGGAGAAGTTTTTGTGGAATGGAAAGGCAAATGGAGAGCCACTATTTTCTTCTTGTTTTGCTTGGTGCTGTTACTTTTTCTTTCCTTACCTTCTCTGATGTGTTGATGTTTATTTGAAGACTTGTGCATTTTTTTTCTTTTCATTTTCTCCGAATTAAATGTCCTAATTTTTCAGGGGGTTGGGAAATCAACAGGAGTTTGAAACTAGCATACACTTTGTGGTCTGCTTATCTCTGCTCTTATGTGGCTTATATTTCTGAATTACTCCCAAAATCTCAGTGCTTGTGTTTTTGCAGGTGTTGATTCTGAATCTCTCTGTTCAGGCACCCCCAGATAGGAAAAAAATTTTTTTTTATAATTCTGAATCTTATTGACCTAATTGAGAAGAGGAAGCTTTTTCATAGTCTTTATAGTCCATATTTGCAAACGTAAAAGTTTTGTCTTTTGTCTTATCAAGGATAAGGGTAATATATCTTCAGAGACTCTCATTTCAGAGAATTATGTTTTTATAGTCAGTCTACCCTTTGGTAGACTATGGGCCACAACAATTTTTTGAAACTATTGGCTAGTTCTCTGCTTGGCAAAAATATTTGAAATTGTGGCTATGCATTCTGAGTAATCCCCCTTGATAGGATCATCAAAATCCCCATTCTTGAATAGTATCAGGGCATTTCAATCTGTTTCTTTCTTCATCGGTTTTCATATGCATGGTGGCAGAAGAAATTGGGAGAACAGAGGAAGTTCCAGACTGAAGCTAAATTCCATTCAATAATCAAATCACAGAAGAATTAAAGTCAAAATGCTTTTGTGCATTTTATATTATAAAATGCACAAAACCAAGTTAGAATCAGAAGGAAAGGTATACTGCCAATTTTCAGTTCTGACTTTTTAGGAAAGCCAGAAATGATTATTCAGATACAACAATTACAAGAAAAATAGGTAAATGGTTATTCCTGGTGGCTTGACAATTTTTTTGGTGACAATACAGAAATAGTTTGCAAGTGTGTCATCCTTTTTCTTTGTTTTACTTTTCTGTCTAGCCTAAAACCCTGTCATTTCCTTATTGTAAGGTTCCTTCCAAGAACCAGATGATTAGACAAAGCCACCTAGATGTTTCCACCTGGCTGAGTTGAATCAAAATACACAAACTGGGGATTGAAGAAAAAACCAAGAATTATGTCTAACATGCTACAATTCACTGTAAATGTTACCTATTGTTCCACTTGGACTCTAGCATTGCTGACACTTTTGAAAAAGTCAACTGACTGCCAGTTACATGGGGTATTTGTAGTCTTCTTTGATATATGCAATTGAAAAGTCAGAGTGGGATCGGCTGTATTTTTTTTAAAGGCATGGCCATCAGCTACCTGCTGGCAATCAGTATAACTGGTCTTAAAGATTTCAAGAATTATCAAAATAGCATATCTAAGTCTGTTTGGTCCATGTCACTTTCTATAACCACCTTATTTGTACAAAGTTCCACAATATTATTAGTCCTCTTTTTTTCAGAGCTTTTTCCAAAGGTAGCTAGTTTTCCCAGAATATCTTGCCGCATAGTGTTACTCATTGGGTACCGTATATATACCAACAGTAGGAGACCATTATCCTGTGATAAATTCTCACCCAGACACATAATCTCAAATAGAGGATCACCATGGGGTCCAGAATCCCACACAGAAAATGTAGTTTCTGTAAAGGATTTCTCCTCCATTGATTTGATTCATTGAGTTGTTTATATTTTTGCTGAGCACTTTGCAATATATTTTTAGTGTGGAGAAAATGAAATGCAGGATTCATCTAAAGAACTGCAGTGCATGAGCTGTGATGTTTAAGTTGAAAAGGAAACATAAACTGGAAATGGATTTTTATGTTAATAATCATCTGGGCTTTTATTTAAAATGGATAATGTATCTGTTTAAATTATCAACATAATGAGCCAAAAAGAACAATGAAAAGTTTTTAAAGGTAGGATTCAGTGCGACTCAGTGCAAGCCTGCTAAGTAAGTTAGACTATTTTAGGATATATATTACTTAGATATTTTAAGTCTACTTTTCAAAATACTATTTCCTCCAAACTACTAAGAATTAAAAATTATTAATGCAAATCTATAAAATACAATCATATATTTATAAGAGTAAAACATGCTAGGAGTCAGGTAGCATATACATTTAACAAATAATAATAACAAAAAAATTCAATCAACCTAATAATATAGTAATAGCAGACTTGGATGCAATCCCAAAACATCTGGAACACCAACTGAACACCATTGGCATTGAAAAAACTACCATGGCCAATTACAAAAGGCACCTTTACTTGCAACAACTAACAGCCTGAAGTGATATCTTTAACACATCAAACTATACCATTTGCCTTTGCCAGATCTTCGGGAAGGACTTGATAGGTGGACAAAGTTCCAAATGTAGCCTAAACATGAGACTACATTTGGAATACTGCATCCAGTTTTGGTCACCACACTATAAAAAAGATGTTGAGACTCTTGAAAAAGTGCAAAGAGCAACAAAGATGATTAAGGGACTGGAGGCTAAAACATATAAAGAACAGTTGTTGGAATTGGGTATGTCTAGTTTAATGGGGGGGGGGGAAGACTAAGGTTGACATGATAGCAGTGTTCCATTATCTAAGGGGTGCCACAAAGAAGATGTGCAACCTATTCTCCAAAGCACCTGAAGGCAGGACAAGCAATGGATGGAAACTAATCAAGGAGAGAACCAACCTAGAAGGAGTAATTTCCTGACAGTTAGAATAATTAATTAGTGGAACAACTTGTCTCAAGTTGTGAATGCTCCAACACTAGAAGTTTTTAAGAAGAGATTGAATAACCATTTGTCTGAAATGATATAGGGCTTCCTGCCTGAGCAGTGGGTTGGACTAAAAGACCTCCAAGTTTCCTTCCAAGTCTGTTACTGTTATTGTATGATGAACCATAATAATTTAAATATTACAAAATACTCAGGTCATCAATTGATGTATAAAAATGTATCCAGAATATTTTTTGGCATGAAAAACTTCTGGGATAGATGCTTCATGTAATTTGGGGGGAATTAGATATTGCTAACTTCTACTTGTACCCATCAGTGTTTTTTACTTTACAAGTAAAGCAATGTTCTTTCCACTCAAAATAAAAAATCTATTAAGAAGAAAAAGAAAAATTGCCACATGATATCTCTGGATCTCTGAATCTCTGTCTCTGAGTGTGCTGCGTTGGATTTAGAAATAGGAAGCATTGTTCCAAAGCATTGTTCATCCATCAGGCTGACTTGATGCCTCTGCTCCAATTACTCGTTCTTCATATTATTGAGCTAATTTTTTCTTCTTCTCACTGGAAGAAGATGGAATAAAAGTTTAAATAACTGTTCACGGAGAATTGACTCTGTGATTAAAAACATCCATATTGTTAAGTAATAATTATGACAAAGAGGAAAAATCTTTGCTTAGATTTTTAATTTAAAAAAAGAAAAACATGCTAACTGTACATGATGATTATACAAAAGACTATGTATATTTCAAACAGAATGTTCTTTTAGCAAGGGACTGATATCTTAAAAAACTATAATACATTATCCTGCCTCTGATCGACTTCATACCATCAATTCTGTGAAAAAAAATGCTTCATAGCCCTTAGTTTAGAGAAAAGGAGACCTTGTATCAGTCATGTCTTTTCCCTATCTGAATTTGTTGGAACATTTTGTTTCAAGCATTTGCTTATGATTTCTCCAAGGAGAATCTGGTAAATTATCTGTTACTAGCTTCTGCATATTTTTTTGTAAATAAGATAGTTTATTTTGAGCATCAACATTAATCTTGGTCTGAATATCACACTCAATCTATAAAGTTATTATAATTTTGAGATGTTTATATCAATATTACTGCTTGGAAAAACTGTTCCCATAAGTTGTCTTCAATAAAAATATATTTTTAGGAAAAAGACAAATAACTATAGTAGGCAAAAGTCATTATAGTCCCTTCAATCTCTTTACAACTTTTCCTGCATAATCTTGAAAATTAATAATGTTCTGAATCGGTAATATTATAGGCATGTAGTAGATGCTTTTCTGAAGTTATGTACCAATGACTCAAATTATACAGCATACTCTTAAATAGGGCAAAATCTCAGTTTCTAGTAGGACTTTTTCTAATTAACAAATGTTATTAAGAGGTACAAACTTTTATGAGCTCTAGTTCATGATATGTGGAGTGCTACACTGATAATGGATTGAAATTGCAGTGAAATATGGAGAAGGGTTGGGGGGAGGAGAGATATATATGAGAATGTCATGTGAGACAGATTAGACTCTTAGAATTATAGGACTGGATGACACCTCAGAGATATTCTAGTCCAGCCCCCTTTTCAAGGCAGGGCCCCTATACTACTTAAGTCAAATGGTTGTGCAGTGTATTTTTGAAAGTAGTGATGGGGCACCCACAACTCCACGAGGCAAGCAATTTCACTGATTAATTGCTCTCACTTTCATAACATTTGTTCTTATTTGTAGGTTGTATCTTTAAAAAGCTTCTACTCATTAGTTCTTGATCTACCTTCTGGTGTCCTAGAGAATAAGTCAATCCTCTCTTCTTTGTGACAGCCCCTCAAGTACTGGAAGACAGCCATCATCGCCCCCTCCCCACCCCAAGTTCCTTCAACTGTTCATCATAGTCTCTAGATCCTTTATCATCTTTATTGTTGGCTGGGAATTCTGGGAGTTAAAGTTGTCAAGCTGGACACCCCTGCTCTACAATATGTAATCTGCACAGACTGTAACCAAATATTTTTTATATTTTCTGCAAGAAACTTCTAAACCATCTAATCAACATCCTTTACAGCAATCAAGATTAATCACTAATACCATCTTTACCTTTGCACTTCATTGGGACTTTGTCAGGACAAGACAATAAACTTGCACTACAAAACTCACCTTCTTGAATAAAAACAAAAGCAAATAGTTATGCTTCTACAGGTATCCATTTACCAAAATGAGTGTGTTCCACACACCCCACTCTCCAGTTTTGTGAAAATATCCAGCAACAGATTCAGCCAAGCTTAAGAGTCTATTTAGGCATGAGGGTTATCATTTGTCTTAAACCCACAGAAAATATACAACATTTTTTGCCACTTTCACAAATTAAGTACTTTCTAAATAAGAAACCAAACACAGACATGCAACTATTATCATATCAGTGCATCCTGAAATAACCACAGATCGCAACAAATCCCAAATAAATCCATTGCATGGATGTACCCAGATGCATGAAACATTGAATTGGATATTTTCATTAAATGCTTGATCAACAAGCTTAAGATACAGTCATTAATTTTTTAAAAAACCCTTTATGTAACAATCCCAGCACAGAAGAACAAGAGGCTATCCAAGGCCTCATGAATAACAATAATATCACAACAAATCAGCTTGACAAAGCAGGGAAAGTTGCCATCATGAATAAGGTGGATTGAATCAAGGAAGCAACTTTTCCAAACTATATTTTATCAGCTCCTCTCTTCAGAGTCAACAACATATCAGAGAGAACTATAGAATTTGATCAAAGAATTTCCCAAAGACATACAGAACTATTGCCATGGAAACACCTCATTTTTTACCTGTTTGCCAAAAATACACAACCAAGACAATCTAGGTTGTTCCAGTGTGTCAAACTGTGGAAATATCACAATTATAATATAAAGTTTCATGAACTCTGTGCTCAGATCTTATGCTATCATCACCCCAAGCTATATAAGAAATACCATAGGCTTTCTGAGAAAACTGAGCTCCATGAGTAAGTTAACTAACATTACCACCATGGATATTGAAGCACTACATAACAACATTTCCTAAAAACATGTTTTACAAGCCATCAGGTGCTTCATTGTTGATGCCAAAACTGCCTGCTTGGGCACCAGATCTATGAGTTTGTACTCAGAGGTGAAATCTAGCCGGTTCGCATCGGTTCAACCGAACTGATAGGGAAATTTTTGATTGGTTCGGAGAACCGGCAAATATCACCTCTGGCTGGCCCTGCCCCTGCCTGCCTGCTCACCGCTCGCCCTGCACGGCGTCCACGTGCGGCCTAGCTAGCTGCCCCCCTCCCACAGCCCCCGGAGCTTTCCACACTCACCCTGGGAACTTCACCCTCTGAAAATGCCTGCCGGTTGAATGGAGATGGATTCCCAGGATCAAAAGTATTTCTCAGTGCAGGGCAGGCTGAG
>JANHFL010001990.1:86888-110506 GCA_032468155.1 Oxyrhabdium leporinum | reverse complement strand
TCTCATCTGTAGGGATCTCTTTGTTTTTCCACTGTTGTATAAACACAATTTCCACCCAGTCACATGATCAAGCCATGTCCACCAAGCCATGCCCACCAAGCTACACCCACAGAATCGGTAGTGGAAAATTTTAGATTTCACCACTGTTTGTACTCAACCATAACTATTTCACTTTAAATAACACATACTTGCAAATCAGTGACTCAGCCAGGGATGCACACATGATTTCTCAATATGTCAATATCTTTATAATTAACCTAGAACAATGTTTTCCTAAGTCTTATCCACTAAAGCCTTTCCTTTACTTGAGATTCATTGGTTAAAATTTCATCATCTGGACCCATAGAAAGAAATTTCATATTCATTTCAGCAACATCTACCTCACCATCAATTTTAGTCTACACCAATCTACAGAACAAGTTTATTTCCTTAATGTCAGTATAAAACTATACACATAAACACCATGTTTTCCAGGAAACCTACGGATTGTCAAGCATACCTGCTTGCTTCTAGCTTCCATCTAGAACATGCAACCAAATCTATCTATTTGTAGGTTCTATATTGCAATAGCATTTGTTTTGACTCACTTCACAGATACGCTCAACTGATGGAATTAAACCAGGAATTCAGGAGACTAGCCACCCAATGAAATCAATAGATAAAGCAACAGAGACAGATCAGTTCCCTCAGAGGACCTATTAAAAGACAGACCACAGGAACAATAGATGCCACTGTTATCACTGCTTAAACTGTTAACTCAGCTTAAACTATTCAAACACATTACTAATAAGACAGGTCCCATTCCATGATATGGAATAAAACAGAAATAGCCAAATTATGTAATTTAGAATCAGAAGAGTTCATATATAAATAAAAGTATAATAAAATAATGTTTTGAATCATAAACTCCAAATATGCTTAATCTCTATAAAAGTAAAAGTAAAAAAATAAGAATCAGCTTGACTGGCGCAGTTTATAAATCTGGTAAAATAAACAGAATAAATAAAAATAAAACTTAATATCCTAGTTATACCAGATGCAAGGATTTCCAGCTGGGAACTAAGAAATGCCTCACTGTATATTCTTCATTAGACTTCATTAAAAATCCACACATGAATTCATGCTTAATTCAAATTCAGTAATCAGCAATTGCTACTAATCACCTTTGCACCATTAGACATTATGTCTTGGTTAAATATTGCCATGTATAAGCCTTAAGATAAAAAATCCCAATAGGGGCAAATCCCACCTGAAAAAAAAATATTTATTTGAACTTTTTATTAAAAGGTTAATGCAGGTTTCCCTGTGTGTAATTAAAAACAATATTCCAATAGGCAACAACTTAATTAAGAAAATGGGCTAAATACACTTCTGCATTTTTATCTTCTTAGGTTTAACTTCAACGAACATAATTTCACTGCATAAGTTGTTGAATCAATCATGATAATTAATTAAGAAATCTAAGGAAAATAATGTCATGGGATCATGGTTCATCCAGAGAAAACATTTGAAGGATGTTTCAGCACTTTTAAAACTACATAGTGACAAATAAATTATGAAATATGAAGTTTTTACATTTTTTTGACTGTTTTGCTCTAATCCTACAAAGAGACCCAGCTATTGAGGCAAGCACAAATATATTGGGAATAAAAATAAAGGAAAGTCTTCTTCAAGAAGTTGGGTTGTCCAGATGTGCTAGTACTATCAATTCTAGAATTTCCAGTAAGTACAGCAAAGGTCCTGACTATACTGTGAAAACATAGATGTCCATATCACCCAAATGTTTTTCTTATTAACAAATAGGCATTGTAACCTGATGATATAAGCCCTGCCTCTTAGATATTTGCATGAATAGTTATCACACAAGTACAAAATTGATAGAGTTTATGTAGTAGTTTCACAAACATATTTTGTCATATGTTCCCCTTTATGCTGGAAGACTGGAAACTGTAAGTCCAAGAGTCTGGAAGACATCAAATAGGTTAGGCTGATAAAAAATATCTGGCTATTATTCATGAATTCAGTGTCAACAGATGTATTTTGTAAGCTGACTGGAGTTACTGTGAGTTGGTGGTCATAGAAGTCTTCTTAATATATAAATAAAAAATAAAATATTCGCACAACACAGTTAATCAGGTGAACTATCAATCAGATACATTTACACAACATGCTGACCGTTAGAGTTAAAATTGGTAGAAGGGTTATGTGTCTGTTTATGCATATGTATGAGTATATGAATATTGTGCCAAACAATATCCACAATCCCTAAAAATAATTAGATAACAAGGATAAATATGCAACCAGGACAATTTTGGGAGAAGAAGCCATCTGCTTGCTAGAAAAGCCTAGGAATAAGTTGTCCTGATTTGTGTTAGCATAATTATAGCTTGTAAGCTATTGGGCTCAAATTGAACAATTTTTTTAGAATGGTCAAGAGGAAAATTAGCCCGAAACTCAACAGGAAAAGGAATCCATCCACATAATGCTTCAGTATTTGAAATGATTGAATGGATCGATCTTTTCCAGTCAAGGCTGTAAAACTAATCTGTTCAACTCTGGTTTAAAGAATTACTGCAACATAAGTGTTTATGCGTGTAGTGGGCAATATCTTCAATGGAACAAAAACAATGGAAAAAATAGGTTACTATAAGACCCAGTGAAAAGAAAGTGTATTTGTATGGATCCCAACTAATGTTTCATTCTGAGGCCTATACAAGTCTGTAACAGATTCTTTTCCAGCTCTGTATATCTAAAATTAATGTGTTTGGTTCATAAGAATTGTAGCATTTTTGGAATTCATTTACAATAATATGAAGCCATTCAACCAAAATCCTTGCAGATGCTGTACTTTGTCTTTAAAATATATTTTATTTATATTTTTGGGTATTGCTAGAAAATTTTGATGGAATATTTTATATTAATTTAAATAAAGTGATGTCTTAAGTCAATGTAGGATAAATGTCTAAGTCTATATCTGGAACTTTAGAAATAATATATTTTGAAAATTGAATATGAGACATTTTCTATGTATAGTATTTGTGATTTTTATATCTCTTATTTAGACAAAGCAAATTAAGATAATTCATCTGAAAGCCACCATTTCACTCATGCATGTGTTAGGAAATTATCATTATTAGAAAGCTAGGTGTGCCAATGAAGTGGTAGAAAAAAGTAATGTAATTTTACTGTAATATGTTTATTTTTAAAATACTATTCTATTTTTAAACACATAGCATCTGTTGGTAGTATACAGTAATGGATTGTCCAAATATAACTTGTCCTGCTTATTGAAAACAAGAATACATTATGTCTTTATTTTCCCAGATTCATTATTGTTTAGATTATGTGTCTAAAGCATGATTTCTCCTTTACTGTATCTATCATGATGTTGTTTATGTGCTTTCCAAAGGTTGTCTATTGGAACTAAATGCAGGAAGATTCAGGACCAGATGAAGGACTTACGGTAGTTATTTGTATATTCCATAATTAAACTACTTTGCTATGAGCAACTGTTGTAATGGCATTCAATCTGGATGGGGTTAAATGACTTTAAACTGGAAACATTCATAATGGCTACCAATGACTTCTAGCTGTTACTGCCTCCTGAATCACAGGCAGCAGGGTTTATTGTATATGAAGGATCCTGGGAAGTAACAATGCATAAGTTTTCCAAATGCATCTAGTTTGCTAATGAGCGACACAAATACCACAATCTGGCATTTCCTTCCTTCTATCTTTCCTGAAGATCAATCAATCAGACTAGAGCTGGAAGAGACCTTGGAAGTCTTCTAGTCCAACCCCCCATTCAACCAGGAGACCCTATACCTTTTCAGACAAGTGACTCTACAGTCTCTTCTTAAAAATCTCCAGTGATAAAGCACCCACAACTTCTGATAGCAAGATTTTCCACTGGTTAATTGTCCTCATTGTTAGGAAGTTTCTCCTTAATTCCAGGTTGCTTCTCTCCTTAATTAATTTCCATCCATTGTTTCTTGTCTTGCCTTCTGATGCTTTGGAAAATAAGTTGACCCCTCCTCTTTGTGGCAACCTCTCAAATACTGGAATATTGCTATCATATCCCTCCAGTCCTTCTTTTCTCTAGACTAGCCAAACCTAAATGCTGCAACCATTCTTCATATGTTTTCGTCTCCAGGCATTTAATCATCTTCGTTGCTCTTCTTTGCACTTTTTTTCCCCTTATGTAAAAGTTAACTTATCTTGCAGGATCCAATCTGGGTTGGTCACCAGGACCACCAGAGATTTTGTTTTCTGAACTTTCAGACTCGTGCTGGAGCCCATCTTCAGGGAACTTCTTTCTAGGTTATCTTAGACATGGAAAGATAGACAAAAAGAAATAACAGATTATAAGCATAGCTGAAGGCAACACATATTCAAATTGATGCTGATTAGCATTCTACTTTGGACAGCCTCCATTTAATATGAAAAATAGCATTATTTTATTGTCACTTTATTGTTATTAGTAGCTTAAATGTAAATGTATTTATGATGCTTACTTACAAACACTTCACAATAATTGTAGCACTTTCACAGATATCAACCAAGTATGGAAATCTATTGCATGTTTGGTTCTTAAAACATACAGATTGGATTTCTCTAATGCAATAAAGAAAGAAAAAGAATCCTGCAACGTAGGGAAAGAAAAAACGAGTAGGAAAACACAAGAGATAGTGAGCTTATGTCATAATTATTTGAGTTAATTTATTTTCTTTTCTTTTTATGGACTTTTGGTGTGTTTTTTTTCCAAGCAAATCTATACACAGCACATTTATCTCTTAGATTTGCTAGCTATTTCACACCTCTGTTCAATGACCTAATTATTTCTTCAGCTCTAAGGCTGAATTATTCACTAAGAAACTGCAACATCTGTTAAGGTGGCTTTGAAAAGAAACAAATCAACTTTTGTTTTGTTTCCATTGGGAAAGTGTAAATATATTTCTGTTGACTATGCCAGAACTCCAATATTGTTTTATATAGTATCTTTTTAAAAGCATGGTTATTTAACTTTCACAGAGTACGGTAATTTCTGGTGACTAAATTTGGAAGTAAACGATCCAACAGTTTGATATGTGTACATAGAGACACCAATTTCAAATGGTACTTCTTTGTACAATTAAAACAAGTGGAAATTATGTCAAACTTAATGCAGGTTTGATATTCTAAATATATATTGGTAAATCAATTAATGTAGCTAAACTAATTCACACTGCACACTTTCTGTGCTTCTTGACTCTAACTGAAAATCAAATAGTAAAGCTTATAATTGGACATTGACCCTTAACCTATTTGCAACTCTCAACTGAAGAAAGAAATCCTCATATTTGGGGTGAGTAGATATATTTTAAAAGTTTGAGAGCATGTTGTATGTACTACTGAAATGGCTGCTCTGTGTGATGTTCTTGCCTATTATAAATGGCTATCTTGGAGACTTGGTCACGCACAATGTACCAGAGTGGAAGTTCATGGGTTCTCTCTCTTTTTGAAACTAATCAAGTACAGAAGCAACCTGGAATTAAGGAGAAACTTCCTAACAGTGAGGACAATTAACCAGTGAAACAGCTTGCCTTCAGAAGTTGTAGATGCTTCATCACTTGTGGTTTTTAAGAAAAGACTGAACAGGCACTTATCTGAAAAGTTATAGGGTTTCTGCTTGAGCAGGGAGTTGGACTAGAATATTGTGGAATCTTGTCGGGTCAATGGAATAGTGCTTTGTATTCCAACCTCAAGCTATAGAATTTCAGATTTTGAATATGATCAAATTGTATTGACTGTAACCAGTTAAGAGATTCATGCACATTATTTTCTCTTTTTTCCAGAATTCTCTCTTTTTTTTACAAAGGTAAAGAAAGAAAGAAAAAATAAATCAAAAGTAATATTTACAGTATGCCTAGAATATGCCCTGAAACAGCATTTCAGATTATTTAAAGTTAATACTTTAAATTTAGACAATTTAAATTTGCATTTTGGACAAAATCAAACCTTTGAATTAAGGTGTGAATTGAAATGAACTGGAAAATTAATAGATATGAAGACAAATCCTTAGGCATACTAAGAAATCATTACTTTCAGATGCATAAATGATTTTGAATATAATTGAATTTAGCTGGCTACCTCATACAGGAGAATAACAAAGACGACATTATTGGATTTTTAGTTCATTAGACTAATAGGCAAAAACAAGTAAAAAACAAAATGTACTTGAAAATATGTACTGTATGCTAATAAGGATGAGATGCCATAATTTACTTTTAATGCTTAAATATTGCTATTCTAGAACTGTTTTGGCAATTAATCTCACCCACACATCATCATGATTTAATGCATGGCTCAGTCATTAATTATCAAATGGCATTCATGCTTTCTTACTGTTCTTTACCCAAAAATAAGTACGTAGTATGTTTAAAATATTAATCTTCATTGATTGTTTCAATGATTTCCAATGAAGGTACATTTTTTTGTTCACTACAAAAAAGTTTTTACTAAATGCAATAGATAGATTTTAGTTTTTGCCACCAGATTATATTTCTTGATTTCAGGTATGCTTATCACAGGTGAGTTTTTTGGGGGGTTTTTTGAATGAGGCAAATATAAGGAATTAAGCAACTAGACCAACTTACTTAGTATAAATTTTGATCTGTGACAGAGGATTTTATATGAAAGACCCAGTATCCAAATTTTGACTGTGGATACTGCCAAGTTCTTGTATTGTTTAAGAAAAATATTGTTAGCTGAATGCTTTGTTCCCAGAAGTTTCTTGGTTTTCTGAGAAGCTCTGGGAGATGAAATGCCAGAAATGATGCCTAGTGATGTCTTTTTCCAGCATCAATGGAGAAAGAAAAAGATGAATCCAAGTGATCCCATACACTAGCTTATTTGGGGAGCATCTCATGGTTATAAGGGGGGAAAACATAAGTATATCTGTGCTCTCATATATATTTTGATAACCAGTTGCTGGCATGGAACAAGTCCCATAACTTGGAGGTGTCAAGAATTTTCTAGGCATTTGATGGATAAGTTACTCAGAGGTGGGCTGAATGGTTCACTTTAAGTGTCTGAGGAACAGTTTTGCTAGGTTATCCAGAAAATGTTTGAGCCTTTGTTCCTGAGGAAGTGCTATTGGCCCAGGTATTTGAATATTAGATCCCTGTCTCACCTACTTGGTAAAGTTCAAGGCAGTTGGGTCCATTGGTACCGCAGATCTCTTTGCGAGAAGAGATGAATATACAAATCTTAAAGGAAGGTCTTTTCTCAATAGACCTTCCCACATCCAACTGTGTAAGAAACATTTTGCCCAATCTATACCTTTTCCTTTTGTGGAAAATTGTGGAGAAGATAGTTAAGCTTAAATTAGGGTGTCCTTGAGAAAACTGATTATCAACACCTTCAGTTTGGTTTTCTGTTGGGAGCCTGTGGCAGAGCCTGGATGGGTAAAGCACAACAATCCCAGTTGTTTTGACATTTCATCAACTTTCTGTACTACTGATCCTTTCTGGACCTTTTTTTTTTAATTAAATCATGTCTGCATCACAATAAATGAACAGACTGTTTTAGCAGTATCAGACCAATTTATCCATTCTGAATTCTGCTGAACAAAATATGGTTTTGTATCTCCATAGGGCCAAAAAGATTATGCCTGTATATTGACTGAAATGTATGTTAAAGGACTTGTTCTGTGACTCAGTTAATTGAGTGTTATTGATCATCCTAACCCAGTCAACTCAGCCTAGAAGCTATGAAGTGGGGCTTAGTGCTAGCCCTAAACTAACTTCCCTTGGATAGTGTAGCATCTGAAGAAGAATAAGAAGTTTCCTGGAGGTTGAGCAATCAAACCATATATCTTTATTGTGGTCAAAGGCCAGTGCATGGCAGAGCTTTACTTTAATACCAAGACAAACCTTGAGATCTGCAGCATATTCTGAAAATGGAAGTTTCCTAAGTACTCTACTGTTCTTTTATTATTTTCTGACTTGAAATAGGAACAGAAGAAGGTGGAAGAATAGGTTGACAAAAATCACACCACCACTGAATTGCTTCCTTCTCTTTTTTTCTAAGGGCAACCTAAAGTGAAGCAACAAAGGAAGATTCTAATAATAGTTCAGAGTTTGGAATGATCAGATTAGTCAATAGTTGTCATGCCATGCAGTAGCTCTGATAAGGGAAGAGATAATTCTAAGAGATATTTCAATATTTTAGGTTCCCCCACATGCTCATGTTTACCAGCTATCAACTTAGTAGACCAAAATAAATTGACAGGTGGAGATAAAATTCACATGGGACATAGTGAAAACGAGGAATCTCCCCCTCCCTGACTCAATCAAACTATAAGAGTTTATGTTTCCAGTAGAGATGGAGGTAGGGATAACTATGTGATTTTAGTTCAATGCATAACAATAAAGAAGTGTTGATGCTGTTTAATATGAAAAAAGATTCCAAAGGTTAAAAAAAAAGAAAAAAGGAAAGGATTCCTCTTGTCATATATGGCATGGAAGGAATCCCTTTTAAAACTGAGGTATGGAGTGACCTTCTGTAAAATTCCATTTTTGTACTTTCAGGATATGGTTTCAGATCTTCTGTGAACTTTTCCCCCTCCCTGTGGGTTTTTATTATTCCATGCACATCACATTCATCTATCAGCTAATTAATTAACTTTTGAATTCATTAATAAGAGAAAATAGACAAAGCTGTATGAGATAAAAATATGCAAATTACTCAAAATGGTTCTGATTTAAATTCCACAGAAGGTACATTGCCTCCTTTTAGTGTTCCATGCAGGAGAAGCAAAGAAGTGTGAGGATATTAATATATCAGAAATATAAAGTAAAATTGTACAAGATGAAGCTTAAACATTGTAGAGTTCATTATAATATTTGATTATAACCACTTGAGGATTTTTCTGTCCAACCATCCTCCAAGAGACAGAGTAAATGGAATATTTGAAAAATTGATGAATTCTGCACTGTAAGAAAAGTTTGCTGTTTTTCCAGAACTTTTTAGTGTTCACATATTAAACATTAAGGGAGGCATTTGGTTATTTTCGTCATCACTGATATAACATTGATTCAAATGTTCATCTTTCTTTTTACAGCAGTAGCTTTGGAAAACCTAGAGTATTTCCTGAAATAGAACATAGAATAATGGAGTTGGAAGAGACCTTGGAGTACTTCTAGTCCAACCCCCTACTCGAGCAGGAGATCCTATACCATTTCAGACAAATGGTTGTCCAGTCTCTATTTGAAAGCCTCCAGTGATGGAGCGCCCACAACTTCTGAAGGCAAGCTATTCCATTGTTCTCAAATTTTATGAAATTAGTTCTAGCTTGTTTCTCTCCTTAGTTAATTTCCAACCATTGTTTCTTGTCTTGACTTTTGGTGTTTTGGAAAATAGTTTGATCCCTTAGCCTTTGTCGGAGCCCCTCAAATATTGAAACAGTGCTTTCATGCCATCCCTACTCCTTCTTTTCATTAGACTAGACACACCCAATTCCTGTAATACTTATCCACATCTCCAGGTTTTTAATTTGTCTTATCCATTCATGTGTATTTATTTAGGGCTCCTTTTATTTCTTTAAACAGAGTCCAGCCTGAAGTAGCCAATTTGATCAGGCCAAGATAGAGCTGTTCACGAGAATGGACCTAACAAATAGGAATTGAAAGAAAGCAAAACTGTTCTCCAACCAGAGAAATATTACCAAAATCAATATGTTTCTCATCTGATCTGCCCCGATTCTTATAAATAATTCTTTCAACTCTGCTCAGACTATACTTTTCATACCATATCTATTCTGATTAACCAAAACCTTTTAATTCCACATCCAATTTGTACATAATAAATTGTTTTTCATAGGTATTCAATATATACTTTAGTATATAGTATATTATATTATATTATATTATAGTATATTATAGTATAGTATATTATATACTAAACTTTAGTAATATATACTTTAGTAAGATACTAGATCTAAAGGAAATCTCTTGGTTGTTTGATGAAAATATCTGTCAGCTGACCATTTCATAGCAATTCAGCTTAACCCAGAATTAGATTTATAGAATGATAAAAGAATAATCCCTGTAAACATTATTAAATGTTAATTAATTAATAATTTAATAATAATAATAAATAGCTCTTTTATCATATTTTGTACTTTGATATTTGATACACAGTAATTGTTCTCTGTTTACATAATTTCAGTTTTCAAATGTATAAATTGAACCACTCAATGGTTCCGAGACTCTGAAGGATAAAGCTACATCATTTCTTCTTTTTGCTATTGGAAATAATATGCGGCAGTTCCTATAGCCTTTCAAGAAAATCCCTTAAGTTTTTCTGGGATGAAAATAGAGGTATTGTTGGGGGCAAATGGTAGTTTGTTTATTTGTAGCAGCACAATTTATTCTGAGGCAGAAAACACTTAAGAAAAAGTGGTCTCAGATGGCACATACTTTGGCAAAGTTACAATGACAAGAAGAAGCAGTTGTACCATGTCATAAAATGTATAATCAAGCCCTTAAGAATCTACCATTTGTCCAAGTGTTAGCTTTTCCTTCTGGTATTACTGTAAATTTGTTTGACTGACCACTGCAGAACACTCCATCTTATTATTTCTTAGAAAGCTGGCTCAAGGGTGTATCTTGTAAGCATTTGTGTAGTCAATGTGAGTTGCCTAGACTGTAAATGAATTGAAGAAATATATAAATTTGTTCAATGTTTCTAAAGCATAGGAGTCTTCTTTGGCATACAGCTATGTAGATTGTTCCTTTTGTGATTTAAATAGAAAAAATGTGCCATATTCTAAATTCTAACTTGCATCTTGGATATGTTTTTTCCCCACTTCCTTTATAATGAAGACAATCTAATATATTTGAAGGATAAGACATAATATGGCATCAGAAAATATTATTTTGAAGGAAAGTAAGATTTACAATTGGATTCATTACTTTAATGGAAGCTCGTTCTTATCCAGCTTTCCAGAGAAACTGAGGCATTGTGGACAACCTACAGCCAGTTGACATTTGAAATGAGCTTCTGATTCCTCTGCCAGTTCTTGATTAGCAAAGAACTGCTGTCCTTCTTTCTTGCAAAGGAGATGCATTCTTCACATCTTGTAGCCTGTCAGAGGCAAGTTCATAATCCTGCATTATCTGCATAGCAATTCCTTCCTCAATTAGCTATTGTTCTTTTTCTTTTTAAGACCAAAACAAAGCAAAAGTCAAAGAGAGGGTAGAATAGCCTAATCTATATCAAATTTGCTACTTTTCTTCAATATTTGATGCAAGCAATTAGCATCATTTGTCAGCAAATTTCACTTTTTAAAACATTCACTTTTGCAGATTTACAGAACGCTTGGCCACAATAGCTGAGGTTATCTCTGAAAGCTCTTGTGCCATGGCTTTTGATTAGCTCTTTAGTATAATCCATCAAGTGCTGCATGTGGAACCTCCCAGCAAAATTCAATTTGTACCAGGACTCTAGGGGTAGTAAACCAAAGCATTTGTATGCCTAATGCTCAGCCTCTGTTAAATAACTATAAATTCCCCAAAGGACTGATACTTTACTGGCAATTACTTTGGATGCATGTTATTATATTGATTGTGCTGGGGGTGAAAATGAGATGGGAGAAGAATAGTTTGAATTAGAAGACAGTGAGAGACATCTCTAGGCCCTCAGCTGAATAAATGCCTTACAGGTCGATGGTTTAAGTGTCATTATACTGATCAGGCCATGGAAAATACTACAGTCATCAAACATTGTAAATCAGCGATGGCAGGTTTTTATGAACAAAAGGCCATTTTGGAGTGAATGTTGGGGAAAATACAGTGTTAATTGCTGAATAGTTATGGCATTGAAAGAACAACATAAAAGTATTGGACAATGCACAGGTTGTTTTCCAGCTTGGAATAATAAAGTATGATTATAATAACCTCCTGTTACACTGAGGCAAATAAATTAATGAATAACCTGTTTCTCACCTGCTCCTCTGTTCAGAAATTTGTGGCATTTGGAATGGCCTTGCTGATGGGCCTCTCTGGATATTTGCTTAATGTTACTTGATTTAGTTAACTGTCTTGTTGTTGTGGTTATGGCTCTTTGAGTCAATCTTAACTACATGGACAGGTCCATGCAATTTGCTTGGTAGCGTTTTTCACAAATGGTTTCCAATCACCATTTTCTTGCGCCTGAGGGAGAGTCACCCATCTGGCTTCATGATTAGGAAGGAATTAAATAAACTTTTAATCACTGCATCAAACTGACCTTTTAATGTCTGTAGGTTTTATAGTGTTGGTTTATCTTTTTATAGAAAAATGTTATTGCATTATTCCCCTAGAGTGGGATATGCCTAAATTTTAATAATCTACTTTGTATTTTTGTACATTATAGCTTAAGTAATATTTTATTTAGCTCTGCATTGTGCTTATATTTAATCACACAAATCATCATCAAAGTCATCTCCTTCCTCACATTTCAGTCAAGTAGCTTTTTTTTATCCAGTTGTAGATGTTTCCCATTTTATTTAGTTTGTAAGTGGCATTGGATGATAGGGCTATGTGAATCATTCTCAATGCATTTTGAATTGTTGATCCAGCTCTGAATATTTAGTTCAATTGAAATAATGAGTATGATCTGAAAAGTTGATTTGATTTAGGGATTCAGTCAAACAACCTTTGACTAGTAACTTTGCACAGCTCTATTGGGATGTAAGTACTACTAGATCCTCTTGTCTGTTGATTGAATCAACTTTTTATTAAAATACTATTACAATTCCATAATAGTTTGAGAGGAACAAATTGCAGTTCCTCAGTCATTAATCCATTTTTAATAGAGAATTTGAAGTAGATGATAGAATAACTTGTCCTTGCAAACCAGAGAGCTGCACTTTAAACAATTGGAAATTACTGTCCTATTACTTCAAAATGAGGTTAATATAAAAAAAAAACTTTGTGATGTTCAATGCTTCAGATAATTATTAACAAGGTTGTGTAATAATCACTGTCAGTTGCAGATCCAATTTAGAATTTAAGTATTAAATTCTGTGGTTTGGACCTAAATCATATTGCCATACTTTGGGCTGATATCTATAGAATTCTTAATTTGAATTTGACAAATTGATCTGTGTTGTAGCTGTAACTCCACTACTTACATTCCTCAAGGATATAAAGGATATAAAGAACTATGAATTTTTCAGGCATGTAGTTGGTTAAAACGTTAAACATTAAAATATTTACCATACAAAACTAGTACTGCTACTGAATTTGCAGCAATAACACATACACACACAGAGACGGAGAGAATAGGTGAGTTAATTTTAGTTTACTTTAACAAGATTTCAAACAACAGAGCAAACATTTCTGTTTTAACATAATTTTCCAGACAGTGTCCCCATTTTTCTTTTTTATTATCATAATTACAGTAAAGGATTCCATTAATTTGTGTATGTATTTATGTATATATGTATGCATACACACATACACACATATATGTACAGTATGTATGTGTGTGTGTGTGTGTATATATATATATGTTAGTGTGTGTATACATGTATATACAGTGTGTGTATATATATATATACAGTGTGTGTGTGTATATATATATATATACACACACATACATACACACACATACACACACACACACATATGCACACGCATACATATATACAGACACATACACCACTTGTTAGGAAAGATTGCTATCAACTCCACTAAACAGTGCCTATAAAGTTGTGGGGTTTTTTTCCTCTTTCTTTTCTTTCCTTTCTAACATAATAGCATTAGACCCCTATCAGGTAGAAGGAATGAAGGGTATAATATTTTCATCCTGTATTATTGCTATTTCATTTCAGTTACACATTCTAAAATGATTCCCAATGAACTATATTTTTATATTTGCCATGTTCCATCTAATAAACTGAAATGAATTGGTATACATAAAAAGTAACATTTTGCAAATAAAATCATCTCTCTCTTTGCTTTTTTTAAAAAAGCTCTGTGTTTTTCCTTTGGAATTATTTTTAATTGAATGTTAGGAATGAAAATAAAACAAGATCACTTTCTGAATTTTTGAAAGTCTGTCTGCCACTGCACTAAAAACGTAGCAAGCAAAAAAGAAAGAGAAAGGTTTATTTAATAGGGAGGTAAACCACCCCAATATTCTGTTCACTAGGAATTGCGGAGAGCAAATAATACTGCCTTGCCTTTATTTATAAGAGCAGCAGCTGTCACTGATTCTCACTTTAATCTTTTATATACTTAGCAATAAATGCACCTCATGCGCAAAAACAACTTAGAAACAAAACTCAAGATGAATGGAAGGGTATAACCGTGCTCTGCAATTGCAGTTTCAGGTGAGAAACATTCTAGTGGGCAGGGAGATGGATATTTATCCATCTAGAAAAATTAATTTGTTCAGATTACTCATTTTCTTCCTAGAGGAAATCAAGTTCTTTGTGCATGAAACAGCCTTAGATCCTCTTCATATAAAGTGACAATACCTTCAAAGAAATGTACTTTTTAGTTGAGATTAATATTTTTCCTCTGTTTTGCATGTAGATATAGAAAAAGAATGTGTCTGCATCATCTAAGGTGGGAACCTATGTACGAAGTCATTCTATGTATGTAGACATTATATATATTATAAAAGAGAGAGACTTACTTTGGTGTAGTGGTTAAGGCCCTAAGCTATAGACTAAGAGATTATAAATTCTAGTCCCACCTTAGATGACGCCAGCTGGATGATTCGGAGCCAGTCACTACCTCTCAACCCTGAGAATGAGACAAGAGCAAATTGTGCTTAAAAAACCCAAGTCTGCAGGGACTAGTTGCCAGGACTGGAGTCAATGTTGATTCAAAGGGATCCCTTACCTCAAAGTGCCCTATATATATGCATGAAATATATATTATATTGTCGTTCATGTTCTATTTGTTCTGTGTTTCATAGGTTAGTAGGGCTGTTTCACAGTTATACAGAGAAGGGGAACTGCAGCATGTAGCAGCTGGTTGATTGATTTGATTAGAAAGAAGGATCAGGCCTGTTTTGTAATTATGGTGCTAATCAGGAAATATCAGAACTATTGCCTAAACTAAGGAGTTGAAAGAACTTCCTAGAAAAAAGTACCAAAAAACTACTTCATATCATTAACAAGAAAGCTATGTGTATGTGGACATTTGAATTCAAATGAGATCAACTGAAAGAAGATTTGATCTTTTATAGAAGGCACACTAGGCTGATGTGTGTGTACAAACAAGCCTGCCTCATATTTGACATACATGCTTTGGAACATACAGTATACTTCAATTTGGTATTTAAGATTTCTTTGATCATAAACCAAATTATTTATTTTTTACTCTTGAAAAATTATAATTATTAATATATGAAGCCCAGGCATTATACAAGAATGAAAGAACCTGAAAATCTTTGAAACTATTTTGTTAGCACTTTCTTCTTTCTTTACCAAGTATCACTGGATGAACTGGAAGCCTGTGGCAGAGGCACAGAAAATGACAGCCTGGCTAAGTATCTTTGACAGAATTATTCTAGAAAAAAATAGGAGTTGGTAACTTTGAAAAGTGTCTTGCATTCTTCAAAGCTCACATTCTTTATTTCTCTGCCTGTTGTCTTATTCCCCGTGAGCTGTGTGTCATATAAGAAAAGTTTTTCATGTCTTTGTACCTATCCAGAATTATCTGAAAGACATAACTAAGAGCAGCTGTCAGGATTAGCATTATTAAGATTGGATACAATGTTTTCATTTCAAGGACCGAGAGAGGAAACCAATGTGGATGAGTGGTTTACATTTTTTGAAACCAGACATGGAAGATCTCTTTTCCTTTCAAGAAAGTTGAAACTTCCTTATAAAAGAGATTGATCCTTTTTTGAATGGCTTAACTTCACACTAAGAAATCACATACAGCTCTCAATTTTTCAAATTAATTAATTAATGATCTGGAATAAATAAAAAGTTAGATCAACTGCTGAGTATCTGAATTCTGCTATTACTTTTGCCAAGGATTCTAATTATATATATTAATGATTGACATGCCATAAAGTATTCATTTGTGCTCATGTTTAATATTATATTTGATCTTTTTAATGACTTTATTCCTTTCCTACACTGCTATGGTTGAGTTTTGGGACTTTGAGAGAATTCCCAACATGTAATAATAGTTTACCTCTTGTCAGTTATATTATACAACCGGCAGGACAAAAGTTATCATTAAATGTGGCTTTCTTTCCTGTAAATGCACCTAAGGTAGAGTCATTTATTGAGAACTGCCTGACCCACAATGGGATATCATGTAGAGGGCTGTATTAGAAAATGAGAATCAATGAGAGTTATGTGTCTCATTGATTGAGTAGAATCAGTAGAAAAGATTTTTCAGCCAAATATGAATAAAATCACACTAGATAAAATCTGTTTCTCTCAGTACTGTAAGAACATGGTATAGGAGAAGGAGTGACAGAATTTGGGGGATAGAATTAAACAGGGATCATCCTAGAATCCCTACGTAGCCACAAGCAAATTAAATCCACCACCACCTTGAATTCCATTGACCCTTATATAACCCTAAGCAGTTGTTAACTGTTCATTGAGAAGATTCCTGGGTATAGACATAATTAGCAATAAATTGGTTTAACTGGACCTTCTTTTACACTTGATACATGGTAGTATCATCTAGGAGATCAAAATTTTTTTCCATTGGTTTATTTTTACACAAAACATCCTGATTAGTGTGATTGTGGTGCAGGCAGTAGTAGCAGAAGCAAATAGCATGTTAGCATCTTTTTTTCAAGGAAAACCAGCATTGTTGTACATAAAATACAGCAATTGAAAAAGCTTCAAATAATGGAGAAAACTGCATAAAACAAAATGTGTGATACAGTTATATTACCCAGAAGTATTGAAGTGGCATACAAAATTCATATCAAACAGTATATTAGTGAAACATGCTGAAATTCAACATGACAATTATAGAGTTTGGTAACACTAAAAATTACATTTGGAAGCTAAAAAATTTACAGAGGAGAAGTCACTCCATTTCTACAACCCTAAAAATATCTCCAATTATCTACCAATTAAGCACCTATGAAAAATCCACTTTTTAAAAAAACTAGAAATATTCAAACTCTGTAATTAGAATAGGAGAGTTCCAACATCATTCAAATCCAGGTTCATTCACCTTATTTAAGGAGTTTTGTCTCTTATCAGCTTGATACATTCTGCTTGAACTATTAAAGAGATCAGCATCTCTTCTATCTCCCACCCCCACCCCTTTCATTATTCTTAATGTGTTTGAGCTATTTTTGTTTCAGGCTGTGAAATCAAAAGCAATATGTCAACTTTGACATATAGCATATATATCGATCCATGTTTGCATTTTTTTTGTTGACCATTATTTTAAAAAGACAAATGAAGAGAAATGAAAAATATACTAGAAACAGTTCTTTGTTATTTCTACAGTCTGATAAAATATTTGACTATTTATTTCCAAATTGGCTTGTTGAAAATGCTAAAAACCTGGTAAATACCCTTGCTAATTAGTGTTGCTTTCAAGATAAGATTACAATACAGCATTCTTATGTCTGAGGGTGTGCATGGGGGATGGGGGGGTGTTGTATGGCTTAGGTGTTTGTAAGTTAGTATATGCAGAATCAGAAAAATTCAAATCCTATCAATGATTTATAAATAAATCATCTTATCATGATTCTTCTGATTTATTATTTGAATCGATTAAGATTAAGCAATGTGATGTGGTTATTTTAGACGAGTGTTTATGGAATGAAGATGGGAAAAGAAGCTAAGGATAGAAGTCCTCTACATGCCATTATGTATAGTGTAAATGCCATTATGTATAATGTAAACTCTCATAATAGAAAGAACCAGTTTGCTAAGCTGTGGATTCTCCCACATTTACTCTCTGACCTGATAATATCAACCCTTAGAGGATAGTCCAGACACAAACCGCCAATTATAAGGTTGCGATAAAGTTGCAAGTCTAAAAATACACTCTTTCCCCTCACTTTTACAATACAAGAAATTGAAAGGATCACTTCTGAGAAGTTTGCAATGCATCGATTCCTTTTGGAGGCTCAGTTGGCTCTTATATGACTAGATTGTTACTCCTTCTATTGTCTCTCAAGGATGTGCTCAAAACTATTACATATAAATTTAGGACTAACCAGATTCCTTGAGGTTCTTATGCCTCATTTTATTTCATCATCTTTTACAGTAGAAGTTGCCCGAATGTAGCCTTTCATTCCAGCCATTGGGCCGTTAATTTGAAATAAAAAAGATGCTCTAAACTGTCTCTTTGGCAATGTTCATTTCTTAAAATGAATTTATAAATGATATTACTAAATAGAATATTGCTTGTTCTTTTTCTTTCTCCATCAATGTGGAAGCACAAAATATTACAAGAATGATGTCCTTCTGATTCCCTATAGACATTCACTAGATAAGCAAGCACAGTAACATGATTCTTGTCTTTGAATCCTATAAATTCAGTTATCCTAGAGGAAAGTTAAGAAAAATGTATTGGTAACGCAGGTGTTGGGAAAGCAATGGAAAGCTTCATTCCATCACTTTTTCAAATCCTCTTTTGTATCCCTGTACTATAAATCATCTTCTCATTCTCATTATTTATGCTAATAAGTTTCCAAATAAAAAATATGTTATTGGAAGAATGATTGTATTCATTTTTTCTTTGACATTTTACCTTTGCATTAGTAGTCATTTTATTACTACTTCCACAACCATTATCAGCCTTTCCTACAATTTCTACATATGATTGCATGCACATAGAAAAGTTCAAATGCATATGAACGGGTTATTTTTTCCACTTATCTATCATCTTTCTTTTGGGTGGTTTAAATTAAGTTTAAGTTCATAGGAAGGATCACTAAAAATCAAATTATATCAAACAAGTTATTCTCTCCTTTGACTTCTGTATGTGACATTTGGCTTAAATAAAAATGGAGCCTTGGCACTGGAAAGATTTACCTTTTAAATTAAAATAGATTCTGGTTAACTAGAGCAATAGAACTCAGTAGTTCAGATAGAATAAGCATGTACTCTGAAGGAATAATCTTCTTTTTGTTGAAACTTAAATACTAAGGGTCATACAATGCATAACATTGTCACAGAGTGCAATGAAAGAATCACCAATGAAAGAAGGTTTATATGGCTTTATGGATGAAAAAAAAATTCATTGTCACTTGGTTCAGATAACTAAATTAGAATCAACATGGCTGGAAGTAAGAGGACATTAAACCAAAATCAGAAGATTATGATAATCATTCTAAGCTTGCGTTTTATATATTCAAAACCTTCTGTCTAGCTATTGTTGGAAATCAAATGTTGAACTAGACAAGAAAATTATTATTATTTTATTTCCTTCTTTGTTGTCTAGAGAAATGTATTTCAGTTCATTTTCAGGTAGTGCACCTGAAGTTTAGCTTAGCTATTTTCTTGACTAAAAGGTGATTTTTATCTGCATGTTACCCTTGAATCATAAACCAGCCAACCACATTTTGAATGTGTTATACAAATCTGGCAAATCTAATTTATTTACTGTGATTCAATATGACATGTGAACTGAGACAACTGGATTCACTGAGACAGTTATGGTTAACTGCAGATAGGCATTGTGTGTGAAAACAGCTGATAAATTTACTATTTCCTTTTTGATCAATATTCCAGTATGAAACAACAGTATGTACCTGGAATAAATATGGATGTATTTTTTGTTTTATGGAATGCCATGGCTATTAAAAGAAACTTTCTCTCTTCTGGCTTGTCAACTTCATCATATATATCCATATCTCTTATGGGATATTCTGGGAATTCTGTAGAGTAGATACAGAGACCATATAGGATTGCAGAAAAGGGACAGGGAAGCAATGTTCAGTTAAAGTAGTAGAAGTCTAGTGATAAAACAGATCCTAGTAATTTTTATTCCAAAGCATACCATGGAAAAATTTTCATGGTAATTTTCATTTTCTAAGTCGCTATCAGTAAACATCTAAAAATGAGGTAATAGCGCTCCTCAAAAGCATTTTCTTTGCATTACTGCATCTGAACTCTTAAAATTATAACTGCATTTTTGATTAAATACTTCAGAAATCATAACACATTTCCATCACAACAGTCATAGTGGCTATAACTGATTAAAGACTGTGTTCAAAAAGTCAAGAGGAATTTCCAGGCCATCATAGCAATAATTTTAGGGGCATATTTGCCATACGATTGCCCTTTATTTAATTTCAACTTTTTTGAACAGGTACTCCAAGCACAACACCCTATTCAACCAACCATTGATTTATTGCCTCCTTTTCCCCAATATAAAATATTAATATTTTACTGTATATCCAATCAAAGGAAGATTTGTGACAGATTTTGAAACTGGAGGAATTTGCTGTTGGACGATAGTTGGGTCAGGAACAGCTTTACCCAAAGCTAGGTAATCTCCTTTCTAAAGAAACTTTGAGTTCAGTTGTTGGAGGCAAACTAACGCTGTATTGCCTTAGCTGAAACACTGTTTTAGTGGATTAAGAAATGAAAGAAACCTCAAATTCCTTTTAAGTTTTTTCAATATTCAGGAAACATAAACATAAATAAATATTTACTAAGCTTATGTAGCAGTAGCTTTGTGAAAGGCATTGATCAACATAAATAGGAAAGTTTCAAGGAATTTTAGAAAGTTTTTGTCTTATTCTATATGATTTTAATCCTATCAAGGAACAAATCCTGATTATATGACATAAATCCTACCTGTTTAAATTCTCATATCTGTTTATGTAAAAGTGTGATTGTCATCACAACAGACATACTTAAGTATGTAATGTAATTAAGTACAAACCTGAATTATAGAATTTTCATCTACTTCCTAGGCTTCTTGTAAGTTTATGCACACAGAAAAAATTATGAAGCAAATGCCACTGGCTAGTAGGAGAGAGCTGACAAATTATAGGCCAGCTTAATGTCCATTCCAGACAAACTGGTAGAAATAAATTATGAGGCACCAGCAGAACAAGACTCATTGAAAGAGAAGCAGCATGGATCCACAAATCCTACCTTGCCAAATCTTTTAAAGTTTTTTTTAAAAGAGTGTCAGCAGGCAGATGGATTGTAAACTTGGATTTTCAGAAACCCTTTGACAATGTTCTTCATCAGTGGCTTTAGGGATAAGGGTAGATGTCCTCTTATGAATTGCTAACTGCTTGAAAACAGAAGCAAAAGTTTGTAGGAGCTGCACCAGGAAGCGCCAGAGGAACTGGTGAGAGTTTTCTCTGAGACTTCACATTCACTCCCAGTACTTGTATCATTTGGATTATGCCTGCTTGGATTTAAAGCAAAAGCTTTATAGCTTTCCAGCCCAGAATTGTGGGGTCTCCTCCCTGGATGTTTAGTCTTCAGCCATTAGTTATTTCTTAAAGTGAACAGGGATTAAGTTTTGCTGGCCTGAATGATGCTACCCTACTCTATTGATCCCACTTTGGGAAACACTCTTCATGGCCAGGAGGAATGTGTGGAATAATTGGAAATGCTTTTAGATGAGAATCAGGGATAGTTGGAAGGATGGATTAAGCTCCATCCAACCTTCAGGTGAGAGATGGGATATTGAACCAGAATGCTTCTTAGTGGGAATGACTCTAACTATTGGGTAGACAATTAGAAAATTGGAAATTTGTTTATATATAACTAAATGATTCTTTGTACAACAATGGAAAGTCTGACATTGTGATGGAATGTACACTTGCAGGAGCAATGGGGAGACTTTTGACAACACAGAGCTTTTCAGAATGTGCCCCAGATTAAGAGACTTGCAGTTCTAAACTGGAAGGGAGTGAAGACGTTCAGGGGAATCACACCCTAGCATCTCCCAAGATACAGTCTATTAGGTTAGAACAGAGGTGGACTTTTATGACCTGTGAACTTCAACTGTCAGAATTCCTAAGTCACCATGAGAGTTGAAGTCGACAGGTTGTAAAGGGGCCGTCATTATCCACTCCTGGGTTAAAAGGTTATAGCTTTGGTCTGGTGAGATTCAGTCAATTGCGTGTAAGCAAGTAAAGGATTGGACTTGATTGGATCTCGCTGTCATGTCTATGGAATTGGGACTGACAGAAATACCCACAACATAGAAGATGATAGAATTAACAGAGATGGCAAAATTGTTTTTAACTAAAGAGAAATAATTACATTTATTAGTGATTAGAAACTCCTTATAAACTTTTTGCTGAAGAAAAAATAAAAAATGAACTTGTGATTTATGGGTTTGATGATTAGACATGGTAGAAAAAAATATGTAATCTTAGAGAGAGGGGGCAATATATAAATGTACTTGTGACTGTTGCTAAGGAGATGAGAAGTTACATCTTTATAACTTTTTCTTTTTTCTGCTTTATTTATTTCTTTACACTTTGTTCACCTATTCTGTATTCTTATTTACTTTTTTCTTTCAAAATTTGCATTATTTGTATTATATACAGTGACAGAGAGTTGAAACATTGAAAAGAATCAGCCAAATTGAGAGCTAGGTTGCCACTTCAACAGCAATATTCAGTCTGCCTGAAAAGTAATTCAGTAAAGAGTTTTTAAAATTTTCTGTTTTAATGCTAGCTGGATAGATTCTTCTCCATGTGGGTTTATGGGATATACTTTAAAATCTAATTGATCTGCAAAGCTATGCAGATGGAAACAGATTCTGTATCTATGGAAGATAGGTTAGCAATCCCAGTTGTCATAGTGACAAGATTTGGAGTTGGCAGACCATAATAGAGGAAGGAAAAATAGAAATGTAAGAACTGTTTCTCATTCTGATGGACTTGCAACTGCAACTTCTCTTTGTTGGGTAGTGGAGTTATTAGGATAGTTTACCTAAAGTGTTTATCAGCTTGTTTAAAGAAGTAATTCTTTTCATGTTCTAGTTATTACCTGTTCCATATAATTACTCCTAGGAGTTTTGTCTGACCTACAACATGTTAAAATTGGTGCTGTACTATGTGGATGAACTACTACATTGGGAAAGAAGATAGCTGGAGTACAGGTGGAAGGACTCAGTGAGAATCCAATAAGGCACGGCATAAATCCCATCTGAAGGCTTATGCTAGGGCACTGATATTGATGAATCAAGAACCAACTAACTTCAGATGTTGTCGCATTCTGCCTTGGCTTGATCTGGAGGATCAGCAGCATTATCTGGGAAAGAGAGATCTGTTTTGCATAATCTACTATGGGGGAAAAAAGGAAATTTGTTAACTATGTGCATCTACACACACATGCACACACAGAACGGACAAAATCTGCACTAAAAGTTAGACCAGTATGGATATAAAAGCCTGTTAAATTTTTAAAAAAATTATTGCAGAAAATTATTATATCCTTTTACAGTAATATTATTCAAATGCCATTTTATTTATTTTTTATTAGCAAGGAACAAAACTTACAGCATTAGACTGTTATGAGGACATTACACCTGCCACATTTCATTGTAATCCACAGAAAGTTTAGTTTCAAGATGCAATGTGTTCACAATATATTTTTTATTTTTTCCAAAACCATTCTTTCATTGCACGATGTGTCACACTGGGTACAAACACTCAAC